>MPNW01000336.1:141500-156500 GCA_011800805.1 Hirudo medicinalis
CTTTATTACTTCAACTCAACTCGACTTACACACACACACCAATTCGTAAAATACAACATGGCTACCGCCGAACCCAAAAACAACAAAAACGCGCGTGCGCAACACACTCGAGCCGGCCCACCACAACCTAAAGGAGCTAGAGAGCTTGGATGAGGTCTAATGCTTTAAGTAGCTGTTGCGAAGCCCTTATACTGAAATATATATATTATAAATTATACTGTTTATACTGAAATACTCACCCACTTTCCTTGCTGTTTAAAAATAATACTTTGAAATTTGCCTAGAGAATAAATCGTTTTGGATTGACTTCTAAGCTCAACGATTTTATTAACTTCAGCTATTGATATGTACAAATGAAATAAAATTATATTTCAATCAAAGACAAAGTTATTTTCTAATTAAATAACAATTAAGCAATTCAGTCGGAAAGATACTAACCCATGACAGTGAAGCATATAGTTGATGGCAGTATTTAGTTGTCAAATAGACAGACTCCTCAGAGGAGTCTTCAAAGGTTTCGGCTCTGCATGTGTCCGAAGTTTTCGCGAGGAGGGCCGCATCGGGTGATCAGCCCTGACGGTTTTTTCCTTTCGAGACCCAACATTATCATCGGCTGTGAAAAGCTTTCGTTGGCCTTCTTATGCCGACCATTATTACTGGAATGGAGGGACTCTGAAAACTCTGAAGATTGAAAATAAAGTTCAGAAATAGAGCCCAGATGGCATCTGTTGACAAATTCAAACACCATCTCTTAGCACGAGGGGGTGGTGCCTCATCCCATCGACATGTCCAGTCGTTTTCTTCTTTCCTCAGAAGGACATTCTGACATTTGACATTCTCTTTTTGCAGAAGTGTGAGAAGTCCTCTCGCACAAAATAAATCTTCCACTGTGAGTATGCTCTGGAAACTGCTACTTTTGCAGCCTTCTCGAAGAACCTGGTTATGTCGCCACGTACTTTTGCAAAGGTACGGTCAGGACGGAAACCATGAGGACACCCCACAATTTCCTGATAATTCGCTAAATATAAGTTCAATATTACTCAATTTAATACATAACATCACTTTATTGTATACAAAACGACCCGCAAAATTTCAAATAAATTTAACAAGTAGAACTTGTAAAATAAGCAAAATAGCATTTTTGAAAACCATGAGGACGTCCTTACTTATATCCAATAAAACTTGAAATTTTATATAGTTTCGCAATTAAAATGCACTTTATGCAAATATTATCGATATGTAAACCCAAAAAGAGTTAAAAATTAATTTAAAGTTTATAAAATGGCTGGAGGTAAAATGTCTGACAAGGAGAGGGGGCCGATTGAGGCCTTCAGACAAGCAAATTATTCGATCAGGAAAATTTGCAAAGGGCTCAATCGATCCAAGACTGTCGTCTGGAACTACTTAAAGGAATATAGAACGAAAAACAATCATGGAAGACCCAAGAAACTGACAACAGAGTCAGTCAACTCCAGGTAAGAAAGGTAAATTTTCAGCAAATAAAATTAAAAATGAACTTGATTTATAAGTGTGTAAAAGTACAGCGTTAGGTTATTTGAGATCTAGTGGTATTTTATTATATGAAAAAAAAATTTAATGATTCCAGATCTTAAGTTGGCAAGAGTGGAATGGGCCAAAACCATGCTCTCTCCAACAGAGATGGCTGGGGCAATATTATTTTTTCAGATGAGAAGAAATTTAACCTGGATAGACCTGATGGTCTACTGGAATGACCTCAGGTTAGAAAAGGAAACATTTTTTAGCCGAAATCATGGAGCAGGATCGGTGGTGATTTGGGGAGGAATTTTCAGTGAAGGATTAACTGAATTGGCTTTCTGGATGGGAGACAGTCTTCAGCGGATTACATCAAAGTATTAGAAGATCATCTCCTGCCTTTCGGGGAAGCTTATTATGAAAAAAGTTTTATTTTCCAGCAAGATAATGCCCCGATCCATACTTCCAAATTGACGAAGGCATTTTTCCGGAGCAGAAATTTGAAAGATATGAGTTGGACAGCCTATTCCCCAGACTTAAATCCTGTAATAAACATCTGGGGAATGTTGTCAAGACTGGTTTACAACAATAGAAGGCAGTTCCACTCCAAATCTGACCTGGAAAACGCTATTAGAAGTGCCTGGGAAGAACTGGATGGAAAACTCGTAAAAAACTTAAAAAATCAATGGATAACAGATGTTTTAAAGTTATTGAGAATAAAGGAAATGGTATTTCTTATTAATAATTTTTTTCCTTGTTTTTCCAGAGATTTTAGTCATTTACGATGATTTTTTAAAGTGTCTTTCCAATAACCGTATTGGACGCATCGATATCACGTTTTCTGAATTTTTTAATTAATGCGTGAAAATATCTTGACGAAAATTTAAGAGATAATCACAAATATATAATTACATAACATACTATAATTTCCCAACAATCAAATTTTTGTTTAGCGAGTTATCACGAAATAATAGGATGTCCTCGTGGTTTCCGTAATGTATAAAGTGCAGTAGGGTTAGTCGATCCATCATTGTTTCAACCAGACAATAATAAATTGATGCTCCTTGATCTACTGATCACGACAATATATTACTTTCATATTTTATTTCATGTTTAGGACTCGCAACCTCGAAAAAACCGAAGTTGTTACATGAGCGCGACTGAGGCGGCAATTCCGTAGAAGCTGCTGTTATTAATATATATATATATTCATAATTAATTTAACTCCGCCCATCAAATGATTAAAAGTAAATTTTTTTACTTCATAAATAAATCAAATGAAACAAATTAAGTTGAAATATGAAATGTTTTTATCGAAAAACTTTTTGCCATAAAAACAACGTTTGCCTATAAAAAAAAAGCAAATTAAAATAATTAAGAATGCGGGGTACTTCAGACGAGCTTGTTTCTTCTTACCTTAATTAGATAAGATTACAGGATGCTTCCAACGTGCATTGGAATTTTTTCCAGATCTGAGCTGTGGCTTGACTTATTCGCGGAGTTTTAACGTTCTTATTCGGAGAGCCTGCCGCGAAGGAACTCAGTGGCTCCTACTGCAGATGGCGTCCGATGACAGATCCGATGGCTGATTAGGCCTAGCCACTATTAATTGGCATTCCCCTTATAATTCCAACGAAATAAGCGCTTGGAATCACTGACCCATATTTTTAAAATTCATAATTGGTTGCTTAATTTGAATACATAGCAACGCAATTAATGAATGTGACTGTTCCTCTGCAGCCTCACTGAGAAGCCTTTCATTTTGTCACTTACTGCCTCCAATCAAAATGTTCAATTAGTATGTAAAATGATTGGAGATCATAAATTATTGATTATAAATTTGATTGGAATATCAGTGGACAACAGTCTTGTTCTCATTTATTATACACAAATTGATGTAGAATTGAAGAGTGACTTCAAAAACTGAAAATGATATCACAATAACAAAATACTTGAATATTCACAATGGGTCTAAGGCGGGCCATGAAACACTTTCGACCAAAACTCAGCAGAAATGAAGAAAACTTAAAAACAACGAACTGTTCACTTGGAACTCATCACACTGCAGAATTAAAAGAGCCACTAATCGACCAGGATTGTTATATTCCACTTCAAATGATTGTGTTCTGAAATGACAGGTCGCATTAGTAAAACAAATAAATGAAAACTGGTTAATGTTTTGCAAATTCAAATTATTGAGACAACCTTCACTGTGGATGCAAAACTGTTGATGGACCCTTCCGATGGTGATGTCATGTTTGATGGAGGACTGTGAGGTAGAACTGAGTAAAAGTTCTCTTTTAGAAGCAATTTAGAAGCTTATTGTAAAAGAAACAAAAACTAAAATTACATGATTGTCAGAATAAAGGTTAGTAAATATTCTTCAAAGTACATATTCATCATGAATACCAATCAACTTTGACATGAAAACACCAACAATAAGAAGTAATGTTTAAGTAAACTGTTTATTCTGATGTAATTATTGTCTATACTTTTAGACATACATCAAATTCAATCTTACAATTGAAGTGTGGTTCGTGTGCAAATGTGCTGATTTGTGGTCTTTTGAATTTATGCTCAGAACATTTGAACTGCTTGTGGATGGATTCATTTGGAATTAATTCACGCTGAATTAGCTGTTGCTGGTTCAAAGGGATGAGGAACTTGTCTGGTTTGGTAAAATTTATTAAAATTGTTTTGTACTTAGAGGTTAAAAATATTATTTCAATTATTTGTTTAAACATATGATAACTAATTGAGCAGCAAATGCTTTATGCTTAAAATGTAAATGTAACAAAATTTGTTTTGCACTAACCATTCTGTTGGACCATGTTGATTGGTTGATGAGAATATTCTTCAGACTTCATCGAACTGATCGTGCTGAAATCATCCATCGAATGCAGGCATGGATTTGTGGTGCTCTCTTTTACATAAAAATTTAATTCTACTAGTCAAGCACTTTATGCATTTTCAAACAATATTTAGTTCTTCTAAATACAGTTTGAATTAAAAATATAACCATTAACAAATTTCACCACAATAAGGTCTTTGAAAAGAATTTTTGTTGAAAGTTAAACTTATTTACCGTCGTCGGTGTCCGTTGCCATGGAGACGGGAGTGTTGCAATGCTTGAACATCTTCTGGTGGGCGTTGACGTTGCATGGTGGGAAGCGCTCGTTGACTTCATCGTAATGGGCGGAGTCACCGACGCTCATCGGTTGAACGAGAACGGGATTGTTCGACCTGATCATAAATGACCGAGCAGTATATTTTAATTAATACTTTCATAAAACAGGACCCCTGACTTATTTCTTTCTTACTCATCTTACTCATCTTACTCATCTTACTGTCACGTCGACAGTAGTTTACTCATCGTTACAATGGTATATCGTGCACCGATATGCACTGTTAAAGTATTTTTAACTGTCAACATCCTTAAATTACTAATTTGAAGAAATTATCGTGCCAAATAAACGGTACCTTGTGCGTGCTTGGGAAGACTTGTCAGAACTTCCGTGACTAGAGTTTCCGTCGTCGTGGTGGTAGTTGCCGTGGCCGCTACGGCAATGGAGGAGCGGTCGACCGGAGTCATTGACATTGGACCGAACGGAACTCGCTTAAGAAAAAACCGGAGATCGAAGATTTTCGTACGGAATGAAAATTAAGTTCGACCGGATTACCTCCCGACGAGATGTTGGAAGAGAATTTGGTCTGCTGTCTCAGGCACCCACTGCCGTCGCTCGATCCGCCGCTCACGTACAACTCCCTGACCTCGCTCGCTTCGCTGTTCTTGTCACTGACACCTGCCACTGAATTGCAGTTGGACGGAGGATGTCTGATCATGTAGGCTGCCGGATTGGGAATGTCGTTGGCAGGGAAGAAATTGGAAGTTGATTGAAGAGGATTCGAGGACGGAAATTGTTGCCGGTCGAAGACCGCACCGCATCCGGCCAACGTCGTCAAGTGCTTGGATGGATTCCACGTGTGGGGGTACGAGCAAGGTGCTCCATCAACTGATGATGTTAAATATTGTCGTTAACCTCATTATAATTAACATCAAACATTTGATCGAAAGTTGCCTCACGATTTATACAAATATTTCCCAAACAACTCACGAGTCTGGTACGTGTGGCCTTGACTCTCGCTCCTGCCGTGCATGCCGTTCTTCGACTCGAAGTCGCTGGGAGGGTGGTTGTCATAGCAACATGGGTTGTTGCGTTGTTGACAGTCGGCAGAATGGCTGGGCAGGAGGGGGAACTGACTGCTGCCTTGGCAAGGCTTCCGGTCGGACTTCAAGAGGTCGTCCGAACACTCCTGAATCTTTACTGGAAAGACCAAACGTCACAAAGGCATTCACAGTCATTCTTCATAACAGATTCATCGCCATCCATGAGTTAAAAGATATATAAAAGATATATAAAAGAAAGAAATATCAAATGCAAGAAGATTGAACCTCCAGTGAAGTTTCCTGCCTTGCATTTCTTCTTCTGCCTGCTCCTTCTGAACATACAAACGGCTGACACGCAGGTGACCAAGAATAGGAAGACAGTCACGATTACAACGATGCACAAGATGAACCACGATTCGTAGATGACCGACGTCGAGAGAGGAACGGCTTCTGTAGCGTGCACGTATTGACCTAAATATCAATTAAGTGTAATTGTAACTAAATTAATCATTTGCCAAATAATCCAAATTATGAAACATTACGTTCGACAGGTCGTTTGAACATCCCCCGAGTCTTATGAAATACAGAAATAATCGGGTCACTCACCCACGTGGACTTCCCTACTGAAGGGACTCTCCCCGACTTTGTTGAAGGCAGACACCCTCACTGTGTACACACGATGCCTGGCCATGTTGCTCATCATCAATGATTCAACTGTGGCGTCGACTTGAGTTGTTCTTGTTGTTTTTGTGTCGTTGTTCGTTACGTAGACCTGAGAAGATTAAAAAGAGATTAAGTGGGTGATGACATGTCATGATATTTCTAAGAACTTATTTCTTGTGAACTCATCAACCCCATATCATCGTCATCGTCATCGTCATCATCATCATAAAAGTGTCATCATAATAAAATTCACCGACACCATCATCACTAGCATGACCAAAACCTGCCTTGTAGCCCTTTAGGATTCCATTCCTGCTGCTGAGACTGGGATGTTCCCAGATGATGAGGAGGGAATCATTGCCATGCCACGATGCCTGGACGTGCTGGGGAGGTTCTCTTGGAACTAAAAATGATTTTAAACCTTCAATCATCCTGCTCACCACCACTACCACTAACTTCGTCATCGTCGTCGTCATCATCATCATCATCATCATCATCATCATCGCATCCAGTGCTGAAGTTGCTTGAGCTAATTTTAGTACTTGAGATTCAGCGTGAAATGGAATTAACAGAAGTTGCTCGTAAACTTAAAAATTTGTTGGTTGCATCACTACGTGAGCTATATAAACGCTTGCCTTTGGATTCGTTCTAAGGACGACATTAGTCAAAAACTTGGAAACTAACAATCTTCGAAGGTCCGAACTCTGGCAGGTGTTGACATTCCTTCGATGTTTTCGAAGTAAGGATGCACGTTGACCTCGTACCAGGTAAACTCAGACAAGTCCTCCAAAAGCATCGAGTTGACTCGGTGATCACATTTTACTGATTTTACAACTCCTGATCTAATAATAAAATAAATATTTATTTTATAATAAACATCGCATTGAAGCAAATCCGACAATATCCGACATAAATATCTGGACAGAGATGAATGGCAGGAATAGAAAAGAAGATAAATGACTATATCTGATGTGGCTTTGTTGATGGTGGTGATTATAATAGTCGAATGATGATGATGATGGCGGTGATGATGTTGTTAGGTTGATGTGGAAAAAATTGCAGAGCAGGCTCGAGTTACGGTTCTTGAAATATGGATGATGAACACGTGGTACGCACTCAAAATACATCGCTATGATAGACAGCAGGTCGGATATCTGAATAAGCATTAATAAGACACACCACCATCAGCAACATAACCACTTTAGGTATGTGATACAGGTGGATAAAGTAGAGTTATTAATGAGCCTGCATCGCCATGGAGCGCGCTATATAAATGGTAGATCGATTAAAAAGTGCCTTCACATCCTGTTCGGCTACATAAAGCGCTAAAATGATCGGATGAATACAAATACAAAATTTAACTCGAGAACATGCGAACGACATGCGAATCGTAGTTAAAGAAAGCACAACAGACATCGTCAACAAAACCGACCTGTCAATGTCTTGGTACTTGACGATGAAACCCTCGATGAAATCCTTGAAGTCCTCCAAGAATCCCCAATCCACTCTGAGGGCGGTCGAACTGATGGCCTCTGCACTCAGTGGTTGGACGAGTTGTTGGTTCGTGAGGAATTCGTAGACCCCGTCTCTCTGGTAATTTGATCTCCTGTAGCCTGGTTTTATTAGAAGTTTATTCCCCTTTTATATTTCGTCTTTTATTTTTAATGGAGCAGGTGTTTCTATAATTTCGATTGTTTCCGAGAGAACATCACGCATGTGATGTACAGTCGATTAACATTTGCTTTCTGATCTTTATGAGTTGTGTTTTGCGTTGCAAAATGTTTGTGACCAAAAGAATGCGAAAGAAAGCGATAATGTACTTGAAATGAGTTAACGTTAACGTGGTAACAGATCGATAACGACGCCTAAATTGGTCTCACCTCTGGTTTTTATGGGGACCGAAGTGGCACTCGGAGCACTGAGACCGTGGGAGTTTTTGCTTCTAACCAGGAAAAAGTAGGTGGAGTCTGGGAAGAGGTTTGAGACGATGGTGCTTGGATTTGGAGAGTCCACCTTTATCTGGTTCCACGTCTTCAAGTAATTACAAACTATAATTGGATTCTTTAAAAGGTTATTGAGAATTTATTGAACCTTTTGTTGGCAGTCCATGCAAAACATGTCGAGCACGTAACCCTCCACCTCCGAAGACCCCCTCTCCATGTTCGGCTGCCAAGACAACCTCACTGAGGAATGGTTTATCTGATGAGATAACAACCGTGTAAAACAAACTGATGATAAACAACTTCACAAGATTTCTATGACGCGTCCCTCCTGACAAGCGTTGTTATGATTGTGATACCATCTCTTCGTTCAGGAAAGTATGGCGAGGTTGTGTTGTGTGATGTCCAAGGGTTTCAACTCACGTCTGAGACGGTTGGTGCCGAGGGTTGTCCTGGAAACGAGGAAATCCCAGGACTTTTGCTGAAGAGGACCAAAGTGTTCCTCGGATGTTCAACTTGCAGGTGGGCTGAAAACTTCGTTTCACCAGATGCACTGGATGCAGAACACGTGTACACTCCGGAATCAGACTTTTTAAGTTCTAAAAAAATCAACAAAGCATCCATCACAATCATCGCTCAACAAAGAACTTAAAAGGCACACATTATTCGCACATCCACGCATCCGTGATCGCACTTTTCAATTTGAAAAGCAGAAAACATCTTGGTTTATCAAAATAAACTGCTTCACAAAAACAATAAATGAAATCCTCTCGAAGATCTAGAAGTCTCCGAAAGAGAAAAGCAACATTCTATCAAGAAAAGAGAAATGTTTCAAAGAAGCCAGAGAACTATTAATTTCCAGGATTCCGTTTTCTCTTGTGAGAATCAAGGGCTCGTTGGGTAACAGGAGTTCGTTATTCTTCCACCACATGATTTCGGGTTCTGGATCCCCCGACGCTTGACAGAGCATCGTAGCAGTGTCCCCAACGGGAAGGGTTTGGTTTTGGGGTCCATAAACAATAACAGGAGGAAGTCGAAATTCAAGTTCTGCGAGATAAAAATCTTTTTTCAAGAAAAACACAAGTGATGAACAAAAGTAAATCAGTTTTTACCCTTCACAACGACTTTAACTCTCGCCGAACTTTTTCCAGAAATACTCATGGCGTGGCAGAAGTAATCACCAGAATCCTCTAATTCTGCAGAATCAATGACGAGTGTTCCGTTCTCGGTGACTCTAATTCTTCCATCCGAAGAACTCGGTGACACAAAAGTCTGAAATATTTTATTTGAGAAGTTATTCATTGAAGTCAATTGACTGAATATCAACTAATTGATTACGCTTGATGACTCGTAGTTCCAGTAGATGGTCGGAGGTGGGCTGCCAGTGGCATGACAAGCAACTGCCACCTCCCTCCCTTGGCTCACTATCAGCTCCTTCGGAATAACATATACTGTCGGAACGGCTGGGAAAATATGGATGATTTCAAGTGAATTGTGATACAAAGCAAAACCGCTTCTATCATCGAGGCTTACTGTGAACTGTGAGAGTGGCCCTAAATTCTTTAACATCCGAGCCCGTCTCCACAGTGCAAATGTAAACACCTTCGTCGCTTGATCGGACGCTGGTGATCTTGAAACTATCCCCATAAAGTTGAGATCTGTTTTTAAATGATTCATCATTTAAATAGGTTTCGATATTTATTGAGATTAAATATTTCATTTCATTTCTACGAAAAGCAGGTGTTTTGACAACTACGAAAGCATTTCCTCGGTTTTGGTTATTTTTGTTTATTTCGACGCCTAACACGTCAGCAATGAAAGGGTCACGTTTCACATCAAATATCTCGAGATCTCGATTTTACTGTTCTTCAGCGGTGTTTTTGTTATGACCTCATTCTACAGTTACACATTCGTGTTTATATGACCATCTCGAATGTTGAACCGGAGTTGATGAGCTGTCATAAATGTTCAAAATGTTTGCAAAAACAGTTGCATATTGAAGTAATCAGACAAAAACAAAATGGCCACGTCGTTTCGTGACAAATTGCTCGCAGACGAATTGTCGTCAAAAGTTTCTGAAATGCAGTAATCAATCATTTAGTAAATAAGAATCGACAAATTGTGAGTTTCCTTCATCCATCTTTAGGCGGTTAGAGATGGTGACAGAATGTTCTTGAACGGCGAACATTTATCTAACCTATTTTCTGGAATGCCTCCGTTGGATTTTCTCCAAGAAACTGTACCCTGAGAATTTTCTGGAGTTGGGCACGAGAATGTGGCATCTTTCCCTTCAGACACCGTTATGTCCCGGGGTAATTTGGACAATGAAACTGAGAAAGATTTGCCTACAAAACATTTAATAAGAACGCTTTAAAAATTAAAGTTCTTACCAAATCCACTAAACTTTAGTTTTTAAACTTCGTGAGATTAATTTAGGTTAATTTCCATTGATTATTCCAACTCACTTTTGACGACGACCACAGCTGGTTGGCTTTCTTTTTCTCCGGCGATGTTGAAGGCCACACAAGAATAAAGAGCGGAATCTTGAGTCGTGCCTTTCACGATCCTCAATCCATTCGTAGGGGACACGAAATATCGTCCGCTTTCGTCGGTGTGAAGCTCTTTTCCATTTTTCTTCCACTTCACCTTTGGTTCTGGACTTCCCTTGGGAGGTTTGCAGGTCAGGAAGATATCATCGCCTTCGATTCCCTCGAAGTTGCTCGGATGTTCTCGAAAGTCGTTTCGCAACACTGCACGAAATCAGGGACATGTGATTGATTGATTGATTGATATTAGTCTTAAAACATAAATTTAAATTTATTTCGTCGTTTTGAAATTAAATTTGCGTTCGGCGTTCCCAAGTCGATCACAAAGCCATCCATCATTCAATGCTCGTCTATTTGTCGTTCCCGATCCATCCATTTATCAAGCAAGGAAAAAACGTTGGCTTTGAGAAGTCCAACGAAATCAACAACAACAGCAACGATGACTTATGACCAGCAGTAAATTAGTCGGCATAGGCTGACGGGAGTTTTATTGGCCGAGTTTATCTTCCTCTTGTACTTCCCAAGGAGGAAATGTTTCCAACAAACCTGCGGGTCTTAGGGAGGCTGATCTGCTCGCAACGCTTCGATTCGTCTGCGGATTCGTGGCGTTGCAGTGGTACGAACCGAAGTCCACTCTGGAAGAAGTAATTTCGTTTTTTGTTTCCACCGACTAATACGTCCTACGCACGAGTTCGTGGGAGGAGTTACGTTAACCACTACTCTAACGTAAGTAATGCAGACTGATG
The DNA here is from genome assembly GCA_011800805.1 of Hirudo medicinalis. Lineage (NCBI taxonomy): Eukaryota > Metazoa > Annelida > Clitellata > Hirudinida > Hirudinidae > Hirudo > Hirudo medicinalis. The sequence continues at coordinate 153,058 of MPNW01000336.1, forward strand.
TAAATAGAAATGATAATTTCATAAAAACGATTGCGGAGGTAGTGAATGGATGGATGGTGATAAAGAATGAGAGTGAATGGATGGATGGTGATAAAGAATGAGAGTGAATGGATGGATGGTGATAAAGAATGAGAGTGAATGGATGGATGGTGATAAAGAATGAGAGTGAATGGATGGATGGTGATAAAGAATGAGAGCAAAAGGATGGAAAAATCTAATTCCTAACTTCTTTGTGATTCGCAAGAAGAACAATGAACCATCATCCAGTTGAACGCGATTGTTGCTTTCCTGAGATGTCACTGGGTGCTCGTCTGAGAGTGGTGAGCCATCTTTGTACCACGTGATGATGGGTGGTGGGCTGCCCTCTGCCTTGCAGTTCAACGTGGCAGGGTGGTTGTCGACGACGTACACATCGGAGGGGTGGACTTTCACGAACGGATCTTGGTTGGCCGAGACTGTCGTTGAATGAGTCACGGTAATTTTGAACAAATTAATATTAATTATCAACTAATTTTTAAATATTAATGGTAATTATTAATATATAAACTTGAATATCAATGGTTAAAGTTAATCAATATTTTTCAATAAATCAGTAACTACAAGTATTTGAATAAATTATGATAATTGTGCTAATCACTCGACTTCTGAGTTTCTCTTACATAAAAAGCCTTCATAGATGTGCTTTTAGTTGGTTGAATGCGTTGTTTCACAGCAAGTTCTTAAGTTACCGTTTTCATTATCGTTGTCATCATCATCATCATCATCACCATCACCATCAACAAAGCCATCATCCATCCTCTTGTAACTACTGCTCATTAAACACCACATCATGACGTCACGATATAACTTCCATGATAACTCCATGAACATGATAACTTCCATGCCCATGAATCCATGCATAATTGATGAATCCATGCATGATTGATGAATCCATGCATGATAGATGAATCCATGCATAATTGATGAATCCATGCATAATTGATGAATCCATGCATGAATGATGAATCCATGCATAATTGACACATTAGCCTCATTTCCTCCTCTTCCATCAACAAGCGTTCATAAATGCCCTGAAGAACAATCACCATGGCAACATCACCAGGTCGAAGTTGTTCATGAGAGACTTCAGCTCTCGGGTATAAAACTGGCTTAGGAGAGCGATAAAAGGAGAAGTTCGTTTTAAATGGACTGCTCGAGATTGCTATGGTCTCTAAAGTGGAAGTCTGACGTGGACGCGCGTTTAACCCTTATCACATGCACAGTGTTGCCCCTCAATGTGTACATCCTGTATCCCTCAACGTATACACACGGTTACACCTTGAATGTACGCACTGTTATCGCTTAACATGCAAGTGTTTCTTCGTGTGTAATATGTTTGTATGTTTGTATTCCTCAACACTTGCGTTGGTTATGGAAACTCTTGCGAGCAGATAGGATTCGAACTACTAGCGGAAAACTACACAAAAGCGAAAGATTTGACCGCTCGGCACCGGGGCCCGGGTAAACGGGAATTGGCAGAAAGCTCCCCCCCCCCCCCCATTCTGCATTTAGTGGTAACAATGAGCGAGTATTTGTTCCTTAACGTATAAGTATTACGTAAGTACGTGTGTAAGTATTGTGTAAGTAAGTAAGTATGTATGTATGTATGTATGTATGTATGTATGTATGTATGTATGTATGTATGTATGTATGTATGTATGTATGTATGTATGTATGTAAGTATTGCGTAAGTACGTGTGCATTTCACAAGAGAATCTCATTTCCAAGCACTAATGACACAACTTATTCGATTTGCTGGTTCGAATGAGTGAAAGTTGAATAATACCTTAGAAATTGAAATTAAAGAAGTCTGTGATTTTAATTTTAATTTAAAAAAAAATCATTTGTTGAATAATAAGATCATCAGGATTGAAATTGTGAGGACAAAAGCAACAGCAGTTGAAGACAATTCATCCTCCACAAATAAAACAAATGCAAATAGAAATACAAAGACAGATACGAAAAGAAATACAAAGACATTTCTCAACTGATTGAACATCTTCAATCCACAACAACCTCGCTGAAAGACAATTCAACATTCTCTTATCATCCTTATCATTCTTATGTGCATAAGAATTCAACCTAGATTCAAGTGAAAGCAAATGATTTTGTTATAAATTCAAATAAATGCGAGCATAAAATGTCCAAAGAAAGAATTAGAATTGTACGAGGACTACACGATCGAACTCGTAATTCGTGTTTGCTCTCATCTTTGAGAGTCGTGCTCGGTTGGTGGGTTGAAGCTAAGGGGGGGGGAAGCATTTATACGAGGGTGTCGAAGTTACACAAGTTGTCAATCACCTTAAGCAAAAGACTTTAATCGATTAATAAAACTTTATACATGGGCTTATTATGCACTTGGATGAGGTGCGATGAAGTTATAGGAGCGTTACGCACTTACATGACAAGGGTTGTGTATTTATACGAGGGGTGGTGCACCCACGTCATGCTTGAGGGATTTATGAGCTTTGAGGCTCACGTCTGAAGGTTCACTGAGGTTACAATCTCAACAGCAAACATTGCTGTTGTTTCACCACAACCACCACCATCATCATCATCATCATCACCATCATCATCATCATCATCATCATCATCACCAACACCATCATCATCATCACCATCATCATCATCATCATCATCATCATCACCACCAACACCATCATCATCAATATCACCACCATCATCATCATCTTTTGTTTGACAGAATTTGTTTCGTATTTGATTTAAGATCAATATGAAATCCATGTTAAACAGGCGGTTTGTTTGATGAAGAATTGTTTGAAGAATTATGAATGAATGGTAGTATTATTAATTATTATTAATTATTATTAATTATTAATAATTATCAATTATTATCAATTATTATCAATTATTATCAATTATTATTAATATTATTAATTATTATTTATATTATTAATATATCATAACATATTATCGTCAACAATGATAATAAAACAAAGAAGCAGACGAAATGTATCCATGAACAGATTCACTTGAAAACTGGTTTCAAATTTCAATGGCTTTTTGCTTCCTTTGTTTCTCATGTTTGAGATTGTCGTTCATTGATGAGGTCATTCTTGTTGTTATTATTACTATTATTATTATTATTGTTGGTATTATTATTATTATTATTGTTATTATTATTATTATTATTATTGTTGTTGTTGTTGTTGTTATTGTTATTGTTATTACCGTCATCATCATCACCATCATTTTCTTATTATTCTTGTCGTCGTTGTTAGATTTAGAAGAATTAAGGTGACCTTAATTAATGTCTTACAACTTGTGAGAAGATAATCAAGCATAATTGATAATTAGATTCATAATAAGTCCTCAAACTTAATGATGATAAAGAGATGATCACCTGTGAATGTCTTATTCACTTAAATGTCCAAAAAATAAAG
>MPNW01000336.1:161500-163479 GCA_011800805.1 Hirudo medicinalis
CTTAGGTGATGTTTTGTTGGTGACAATCACCATGGCAACCTGCACGAGCGCTTTAGGCGATGATGATACTGATTGTCACTTAAGTGATTGGCATTTGTCACTTAGGTGACTAGAAGTTGTATAATATTTGCATGATTTATGATCCTTGATCATATTAATCGCCATTGTAGTTGTCATCATCATCATCATCATCATCACCATCACCAATATCATTATCATCATCATCACCATCACCATCACCAATATCATTATCATCATCATCATCATCGCGTATGTCGTAAACTTAACCTAGGCCTAAAAACAGATATAGTTTGAGAAGAAAAAATCGTAAACAATGCAAATAAGGAAACAGAAATTGGGGTCCATGAGGATCATAAACATTCTCTTGACGACATTCGCAGATACTTGTACACAGATGTCCAGAAGTAACCACAAATACTTGTAGACAGATATTCAGAAGTAACCACAAATACTTAGATCTCTAAGTAATCAGGAGCAACCACAAATAGTTGTAGATAATAAGAAATACTGACAAAGTGTACAATTGCCTTAAGAGCAGCATTTAGCGTGTCCAACGAAATTGCGTAATGAATGATGGAGCGTTGGTGTTGCGTGCGTAATTGTGTTGTTGTGAGGTGCGCGTGAAAACACGTCAACCAATGATTACTTTACTCGGTCATAAATCCGTTTGGAAGGTCATTTGATATATTATTGTGATATTATTCGATGTTGTATAAGTTATTATTATGATTATTATTATTCGATGTTGTATAAGTTATTATTATGATTATTATTATTCGATGTTGTATAAGTTATTATTATGATTATTATTATTCGATGTTGTATAAGTTATTATTGTGATTATTATTCGATATTATTTATTGACTTTAAATTCATTTAATTATGACTCACGAATACCACTGAAGAATAATTACCTCTTCCAAACAAAGTGACGACGACGACGACGACGATGTAATCCATAATTATGAATATTAATTATCCAATCTCCAAGTGAACTGCTGAAATTCTCCTGTTATGAAGAAGATGAAAAGAAGATGATATTTTGAGTAACCGTTGCTAGGAAATGACCATGATTATTATGTAAGAGAGTATTATGATAGATGAAATGTGATGATGAAGATGATGATGATGATGAAGATGATGATTATGGCAATGATGATAACGCTTGACTTGAAAGTGTTACCAGAATTATTAATGAAAGAGGAATGACTGGCCATGAAGCTACTCACAGGTGATGAATACGATTAATGCAAATAAAAACTGTGCAACAACATTTTAAGATTGAAAAATAAAATGTTGAAAACCTCATGAGAAGCAACAGTTCAACAAAAACAACTCTGCACTGAGTCTCAGTGGTCATGCAGAGGTCTTATATACCTCAGTCCGTTGTGTGATTGTGCGTTTTTGTGATTGGTGAGAGAGTGACGAATGGGGAGGGGAGGAATCGTCAGCAGCCAATCGGAGCAGTTTGTTGATAAAATATAAGTGAATGAAGGTTGTTGATAACGAAAAATCGTGAAAAATTATGAAAAATTATGAAAAATTATGATGTCGGTTGAAAGAAAGTTTCAACGGGTTTCATTAATTTGGAATTTTATCATTTTATCGAGTTTCTTTCCAAAGACGGTTTGACACAAATCTTTGAGAAATCATTTTATCCGTCATTTGGAGATGTGCAATCCTGTGAGAAAGTGTGCTGTTAACAACAACAACAACAACAACAACAATAAGATTTTTTACCAAAACAACAGCAATAATGATGAGTATAATACTAATGTTAATAATATTAAAGACCTCATTAATAATAATAATAATAATAACAATAAATAACAATAAATAATAATAATAATAATAATAATAATAATAATAATAATAATAATAATAATAATAATAATAATAATAATAATAATAATAATAATAATAATAATAATAATAATAATAATAATAATAATAGTTTA
>MPNW01000337.1:14190-40506 GCA_011800805.1 Hirudo medicinalis
TATCCTCTTTCTTGAGGCACTTTATAACGGTATTGTTATTAATTATGCAAATACGTGAAACCGCTCTTAAAAGATATGACGAACTGGCACATCAATTTGCATTTCTTGTTAAAACATGTAATAAATTAGTTTTTAACTTTATTATAAGATTTCGTAATGATATTTAAATTATATAACCAAATTTGAGGTTATAAAATTCATATTTAAGAAAGTTATGCGAAAAAATGTGGCGATCTTAAAGCTATGACGGCCACTGTATTTCACTGTATTGATAATAATGGATAGTCCATTCAGTCTGTCAGCTAGCATCGTAGACCGAAGATAAGTTTCTAAACTTTTGAGAGTCGAAAAACTTTTCATTGCCAGCTGTTGTGGATGGTCATGTAGCTGAAATGAATAGAGTCATTCTAATCATTCTAACATTTGAATATAAATCATTGTCTGCCCAATATATATAGAATCTACAAAATTGAGATTGTTCGCCCAACATCTTTAACTTCATGCCATTTTACCCACCATTACCTATTTAATAATAACGGTTTTTGAGAAGTTACAAGAGTACAACAATGGATCAACAACGACAATTCTAGTAGCTTTACCAGAGCTATTAATATTTTCGTCCAAAGTCGTAAATTATCGAAATAAAATAAATTTTTTAAATTAAAATAGATTTTTTGTCTTATATTTTAAAAATCACGGGTGGGGGCATGGCACTCCCCGGCCCCCTAAATCCGCCACTGTTCTGATCCTCACTGGCAATCTGCTCCTCTCCATGAATTTTAAACCCACGAGGAACCTCTCGAAATTGGAAATTTTGTAATAATGCATCCTTGACTTCAAATGGATGATCGCTGTTGGATACCCCTCAGATTCGTTTCCCATTTTCTTTGGGTTCAGTGTGTCAAGTACTCATTCCTTCTTTTTCCATTCATGACCAATACTTTACTAATGTATAACCCCCTTGCTGCTGCTATGTGTCCTATTTTTCTATTTTTGTCAAAAATCGAGCTTGAAAATGGCTGTCATTATTAACACTGACAAAGTGCAGTTATATTCCTAAATACACTTAAAGTGCCATTTGCTTAGGACCACGAAGGAGTAGCGCTTCATCTTGCTGTGACACACATGGGAGTGGTGGTTTTTCAGAACATGACTCGCATCAACACTTTCTCATGGGCCAAGATAAGGAAGCTGAGCTTCAAAAGGAAGAAATTTCTCATCAAGCTCCATCCTGAAGGATATGTAAGTGGGAATGATTATTTGAACTTTGTCTTTGTCTTTTATGTTTGAATTTAGCTTTTCTTTTTTGAGTGCTTGTATCCCTGTTGGATGTGAAAACACTTTAATAGCCCAAACATTCAGTGCTGCTGCCTCAGGGTGCTCCTGGTGCAGCGCAGTCTGGGTTGGGAACATGACATGTAATGACTGTCGCTTTTTACTGTAGAGGTAATCTGCACACCAACAATTGATGATAGCTTAATTAATTAATGTCTTATTCTTAATAAATATAATATGACAACATAGATATATATTTGTAAACATGTAATTATGTAATTGCAAATTAATTTATTTTCTCTAATCTTTCTGCTTTCACCAGATTGAGGTATGGAATTAATTCATGTGTTAATTATTTAAGATGCTTTAATGGCTGATAACTTGGCTTTTTACTTACATTGGAAATAAAAAATTTTTTCTATCTGTAAAAGATAGATGCCTAGCTAGTTAATGTCTTGTTACATTATTTGAAAATATCTCCTTGATGGGAAGCAATTCTCTAGGGATACTCCTTTGAACTGTTTCAGTATGGTATTGTTATAAAGGATGGGGCTCATTAAATGACAAATTTATTGGTTTTATTCATTAATTTTTCATTTCACAAGTGGGTGGTAATTATTACTAGCTAATACCACGCTTACAAAATATTCCTGTTATGGATTATTAGGCAATAATCTTTGAATGACTATCTACTGAATAGGAATGGTTATCTAGGACGAATAATTCTATGGATCTGAGATGAGGTGGTATGGAGATCATACATCCTTATCCATGGAATTCTAGATATAGCATCAGGAACAACAACCTAAAAGCCAGCCTTTTAGGCCTATAGCTTAAGTGCTAACAAACATTTTTTGGAGTAAAACAAATGCAATGGAAAAGTAATGAAAAAGACATTAGGTTAAGTTTGTTGAATTTGATTTAATTTTTGAAAAAGGTCACCCCAAACCGAAAATTCAATTTCACCATGTAAGCATTAGGGTAAAAAATGAAAATATTTTAGAAGTGTTATTTTTCAATTCTAATGATGTAATTGGATAGTATTTAACCCAGCCCTTGGGTTACTTGACAAGGCCACCCTGCTTTAGAAGGTTTCAGAAAATCATAGCGCTACTAGTTTATTGTATTTTCACCTATATAACACACGCTTTAACTTGATTTTCCAGTTTCTTGATTGAATTTTATGATTGGTCGAGCCCAGCTTTGTATAAAGTACTTCCAGATATACGTTCACAGCTTATGAATAAGAAATCATCTCTAAATTATTCAACTAGCTAGAGAACTTCCACTTTTGGAAAATTTATATTTTTGATATAGATAAACACTGGAGTGCTAGTGAAATATATAATAAAAATTAAAATATAACATTTTTGTTATCAATTCAATGGCACATTAGTGTGTCTCATCAACTCATATTTATTGATATTTATTAATGGTAACCGTAGGAAACCTGTAGTGTGTGGTACTCTGTTATTTTATATAGTTTTTGCCCATAATTATTATTATTGTTGAAAGACATGCTTAAGTTTTTTTTTCTGTTTTGACAATTGTAGTAAAGCAAGAGGACATCACATGCAAATATCTTCAACCTTTTAATGGATTGGTTTTGCTAAGCAAACTCTTTGAACTCTTCTCAAAATCATGGAATTAAATCGATGCCATTTTGCTAGTAATGCCAATGATTTTTTTTTGCAATCATTTGTGGACCACAAAATGAGAGACTTTAACCACTTCTTTTTGCACCAGTTATAAGAATTCCAGCTGAAATAACTACTAGGAATTATTACTACTGGCTCTGGCTTTTTTTGGTGATGAGTCAATTTATTTTCATATCATTGCTCCAAGAGCATATCAAAAAAGACCATTGAATGGCAAATATAATATGTAGCTTAAAATCTGATTTGGTCTCAATTTTGTCTGGACTACAACAGTTCCATGCTTTCACAGTGAAGATGTGTCTTGTAGCATCAGCATGTCCTCAATATCTGTTCAAAGTGTTAATCTCCAATTGCTCAAAGAACTTGATGTTTTCAATGCAATTAACAAGCCTATTGAATATGCAAATTGGTGCTCCATTTATAGTTCTTGAATATGAAACACTCATGGGACTTTTTTTTTATTCTGAAGTCACTGCCATGAAGATGGTTAAGATGGTAATAACAGTTACCTGTGTCCATGAAATCAGTCATTGTTGAAAAACTTTGCAGTGACTGAAATAAGGAATTTCTTAATTGTGCAATTACGCACTTTTGAGTGTATTCAGTCTTTATAGCTTTTATTTAAATTTTAGAGATGTTGTGCCAATGTTTCATTGTATAATATTTTTCTACAAAGAAACAAATCTGGGGGTGAGAGCAATCAATTAAGCAAACTTTAATTTTAATTGGAACCCTAATAAACATATTTGAAAAGTTACGTATCTTACATACCAAGAGGGATATCAGGCGATGTTTGATTGGCTTCCAAGTCCAATAATTAATAACTTCAACGTTTAGGGGTTAAAATATGTGATTTCTATATATTAAGCACTTTTCCCCCATTTTTGTCTTACAAATTATTATGCTTAAAGGTGGATCTAAAGTTTAAATTCTAAACTCTTAACAGAGTACGAAGTTGAAGCAAAGTTTCAAATAAAGAGTAATTTTAAGGAAGAATTGGAAAGTACAAAAACACTGGGGTGATTTTGTCTGGCCATTCATAGCGCGTGCATGAATGTTAATCAGTTGACTAAGAAGTTTTAAAATAAATTAACTTCAAAGTGGGTCAAGATTTTGTGATGCATGTCCTTTTGTGACCGACTGTGTTATTGCTTCAGTTCTGGTGCCAGATGCTTCTACTGTTCTCGCAGCGAGAATGTTGAAGGCCATTGTCACTTAAGCAATATTAATGATGTCATTGTGATTGACATTTTTTTGGCTTTGATCTTCCTTACAAAGCAATTAAATTTTGTTTTGAATTGTCAGTCGCCAGGAAGTCGTTGCGCGACAGTTGTTCTGGTCCTCATGGACAACCCGCTTCTCTTTATGAATTTTGAGACTCCCTTTTGAGGAAGCACCCTTGAATTCAATTGATTCAAATCGGAAATTTCCTCATATTTCATTAGCCGCGCTTTAAACTGGATATCCCTAGGCTTTGTTTCCTTTGTTCCAAGACCCATTGCTTTAAATCTGATTCTAATTTGGGCCATTTCGCGGTTTGACCATAGCAAGCACGCTTTCTAGTGTTCAGTTTGTCAAGTATGCATTTTTTTCCATATGCAGATGAATACTTTGCTAATATTGAACTCAATTCTCGCTGCTGCTGTGTTGCCTATTTCCTTTGCTCTTGAAATAATCCTGAAACATTCAAGCAGCAATGCAAGACTTATCAGCTATTTTGTTAAGTTAACGACTTCAGTATTTAATTCACAAACACAATCTAGATGCACAGGTAATCAACCAATTTTGAAGATGATTACTAATGAATTTTTTTTTTGTTAATATTTAATTGTTTTTTGTAATTGCATAATATATAATGATTCAATAAAGAATATATGTAAGTGAATATTTATTTTTTTTTAAATATATATATTGGTGTATGTTATTGTCGACTTGCATGTTTTACAAATTCTTTTTTACACAAAAATATTAAAAACTATATTCGTGCTGCATTCGTTCACGTGTTATGTTCGTGAAAATACGGTAGTTCAGTTTCGATGATTGATGTCCGTTGCAATACTTAGATGGTTTGAACTACATACTGCTATTACTTGCACATACCATTTACATGCGATTTTAAAAATTGGATGTTGGGGTGATTTTTTTTTTAAACTAAACAGAATTAAACAATTTTCCATAATTTTCACTTTTGAGCAAAAGGTCATCAATTTATGAAACAGGAAATTACTTATTTTACAAAATACTTAAAAAAATCCCACTGCTTATATTTGGCCTGGATTATTTTTTTTTATAAATTGGAGCTCATACAGGGGTCAGACAATGAAATTTTAAAACTTCGAAAATAGGGTCACCCAAGTAGACTTGTCAGGGTTTTGGAAGTCTTGGCAATATTTCTCTATCACTTGCAACAAGTGCTTTCTGTTTCTCTTGAATTATTAGAACAGTTCCATGATGAATGAACACAAGACAATTGCACACAGGACAAATGAACACATGACAATTGAACATAGAAATATTATGGCGTTTTAAACTGAATTTACGTAATTATAGTATAGGTAGATTTATGTGTTTTATTTAAAATATCATTCGAACGGCAAAAATAGGGATAATACATGTGTACTGTATAGTTTTCAATCTCCCAAGCCGATAAATCTTGAGTAAATCCATCTCATATTTACATTGCAACATTTCTAGGAATAACGCTTGCATATTGTACGATATTCCACTCTGATAAATATCTATATTAGGGTGCTCCCCTCGGATGTGTTCGTAATGTAAAAAAAACCCTTGCAAAATTATGATGTATTCTATTAATATTTACTGGTAGCTCAACACAGACAAAGTTTTATATAAATAGTAGTTTACCAACAATTACCTAGACTTGCCAATTGACCTCCAATATTCACAAAATCTATGAAACAAAAATGTTTCATTTATGTTTGGTCCACTAGATCAGTGCTTCAAACAACTTTACAACAATTAGTTCTATTTTGTGATGCCTAAATGTTAAGTGATCAGGTCTCGGCCAAGCTATTTTTCTTGAAGTACACTTACACCAGCTTGAGCTCATGTGTTGCTGGCTGTAGTATCAAAACACATGAACTTAATGTGGTCAGCAAGTTTCCATTCCTGAATGAGGTTAAACACTGCCGTCGCTGGTACTGGTCTCATTGTCATTGATGTTGCATCCACTTAGTCTCCTTTGTCTTGCATGTCTCTGTCTCTGAAAGGCTCTTTTGACACCTCGCTTCTTTCCAAGACAGCACCGTGTCATGGAGTTGTATAATGTTTTGGGCTTCAGCTTGTGCAATATCAAACATATTTTTTTTTTTTATTAATTCACACGAGGTCAAAGGGCTTTCAACCGCTTACATGACCAAGCAAAATGTAAACAAACAAAAAACATTCGAGCAACAGACAGACAAAAGGCACACGAAAAAGCTTAGAAATTAATTTGTCTCAAGAATTAAGTCATCTTAAAGTTCTTTAAATCTAAGGTATTGATTGAAGTTTAATTTCCGAATTGCAGAGTTGAAGCAGGTTAGGTTTGTAGAGTTAACAATATCAGCCGGTAAAGAGTTCCATGGTTTTACAATATGGTTGCAAAAGAAGTGTTTTGAGGTCTCACATCGGAATTTGCCGGTTGTCAATTTGTGATTGTGGCCTCAGGTTCTGGAATAGTTTGAGCTGATGAGAGGAATTGTGGTATGAATAAGGTGATTTTTGATTTTGAAGCAGAGTGATATATCATCTAAGCTTCCACTAAATTGTTATTATTTCTCCTGCTGTATGTCCCTTCTATGAGATGCATTCTTCTTAACTGTAATCCATGTTGGATGTAGGTCCTTTGTTTTAGAGATGATTTGGTAGTCTTTAAGAACTGGAATGTCTGCCTTGTCCTAGAACTGAACAACTATTCATTGTTGATATAGCACTAGATGAAATAGTCCATGATTCCGTCTTATGAGGATGAAAGAAATGCTGCAACACCTGTCAAATTGAAGGAAGTTTGCTTCCATTGATTGTTGCCACAGATCCACAATCAGCCACATACCATGATCTTTCTTGGTCAAATCACAAAATTGTGATGATCACTGTTATAATTATCTGAATTATGCTTCTCAAGATGACAGTGATTGTATCACTTTCATGATGACAGCTGCTAAAATGTTTGCACTGCCTGATAGTTTGACAGTGAAACAGCTATGTTTTCTTTATTTTATTTTATTTATTTCAAAAGTAAGCAGAGGACAAGTGCTTCTTACCTGCTCACAAGCAAATAAACAAGAAAATTTTTTATGAGAGATGTGACTCTAACATGTCATTTGTACAAAGGAAGGGAGTAAGATCATGTTCATTGATGAGGCAGGTAGTGTTAATTCTATTAACTATAACTGTAACTGGAAACTCTAATAACTGACAGAAACCAAATCAGTTAACTGTAACTATAACTATAACTGACCGCGCCTAAATAACTATAACTATAACTTTAACTNATAACTGGAAAGTTGTAACTGGTAACTGGAAAGACAGTATAAAGTTAACTGTAACTTTAACTGCAACTGGAAAGTACTAACTGTAACTCAAACTCTAACTGAAAAGTCCTAACTGAAATAACACTGGAGGCAGGTGAATTGACTGTAGATTGTGGATGAAGCAATGTTATTGGGGAGAGAGTTCCAAATTTTGATTATGTCATTAGTAAAATAGAATTTTTAATACTGTCTATAGAGCAAAAGTAGGACTTAAGTTTAAACTGGTGACCTCTAGTAGGTGTATAATTAGTGAAATGAATATGGTTTATGAGGTCAGCTTATTGATTATCTTGTACAGTAAACAGAGATAAGCTATAAGATGGCGATGTTTGAGTGATTTAAGTTTCAATGCCTTGAGACGATCTTGATACCCCAGGGATGGCCTTAAATTTCTTTTGAATCATTTCAATGTTCTCCATCAAGTATTTTGTGGTGAGGGTTCCAGATCTGGCAACTGTATTCAAGGTCTGACATAAATGCAGAAAGCTTTGATGGAAAGATTCTTGTCCCTAGAGGTGAATAATTTGAGAATCAGTCATGATCGGACTCCAGCTTTGTTTGTGATGGTCACTGTGGAGTTGGAACTTTAAATCAGAATCTATGGTGACATCAAGATCTCTGGTGTGGTCAACTGTTATGAGCGGGATGTCTTCAATGCAGTATTGTTGTGAGAAGGGTCCTTTTCTTTTTTTAAATGTAACAACAAACTTACTTTGTTGACATAAGCAACAAAGAATATTAATATGACAGATGTATAATAGAATACTAAAAATGACTTAATCAGGAATTTATTTTAATTTGTTGATATAAATTTGACCAAAAAAACCCAATTTTGGCAAAAAATTTTGAAATATAGAAAAATTTGACACCAGTGAGCCACCAATAAATATCAGTGCATTGATTCAAAAATTAGCAGTTACTGTAAATCATAAAAGGAACAACTTTAAAATGTTTTAGCCATTTCATTTAACAGCACCATCTTGTTCAAGATGCATCACCAAAAACTGATGAAAGCCTAATTGATATTCAGTTAATTTTTTTAATATCCTGTTCTAACTTCAAATTTCAATAGGTTTGGCTTCCTTCTTAATGAATAATATAGAACAGTGATTTGTGGATCAATGCATTGGCACCTCTGACGATCTATGCAAATGGCGCATTATAAATTAACTATTATTATTATTATTATTGTTAATCATTGTTATTATTTGGTTTACATCATCATCAAAAACATTGAAGGGTTTCTACAAAGACACAGTGGAGTTCTATTTTAGTTCCCGCAATGAGTGCAAGAACTTCTGGAAAAAATGTTTGGAGCATCATGCTTTCTTCAGGTGTCAATCAGTAAAAAAAATACCAAGAAACAAAACTAGAGTGGTCAGCCATGGGAGTTCCTTTAGGTTTGTACTATGGTGGTATTGATGATTGTAATGGACTTGTCTGCATGTTTTAAAAATTTCAAAGCAATTCTAGTTGTCTTTTTTTACTATTTGAAGGTTAATTCATTACAAGATAACCAGTTTTATTATCAAAATCATTGTAGTAATGCAATGTAAAAAAAATGCCAATATAATTTAAATACCATTCATGTTCTCATGCTTTCAACTTTTTAATTTAATTTTTGCATCAATAACATTGATGATAATAATTGGGGTGGTGCAGGGTTGTTATCAATACTTTATAAAATTATTGAAAATACCAATATTCACTTCAAAAAGTACAACCAATACTTTCTGGTAATACTTTTTCCTACACATTTTGAAATATTAACTCAAACAATATTCAATAAAAGTAAAACAATTTAATTGAAAAGCAACATATGAACAATTATTTGAAGAATGATGTTATGTTTGCAAATGTATGAATATACATTTTAACGTTTACATTTTACAGTTTACCATTTTGATAGACACAAAAATAGCAACCTTTAAAAATGTTCACTTGACATATTCGAGAGGTGAAAAATTTCTGCCACCTAATGAGAATAATCTCTCTATTGGCAATCCAGTGTTGAGGGTAGTGTTTTCGATTTTGGGCTTTTGAAACTAGGGTTACGGTTTTTTTCGCATTAAAACCTGGGAATCCAGGTTTTCCCTGTGTGGGAAACCCATATATAAACTTATTTACTATTGACAGCTAAAGAAGTCAAAGGCAATTTTATATACCATATATAGACATATATAATAAGGTTAATAGAATTTATTTTCTGTAAAACTTTCATAGCACCATCATTGCAGTCAAAGTGTCATCATTAAGTCGGTTTCTTAGTTTGTTTGCAAAAAGGGTCATTATAGAAAAAGCTCTTTCTGATTCCACTGAAGTTGGTCGAATTGTTGTCAAACAACTGTAAAGTTTGTCCAAGTTTTCAGGTCTTTTCTTAGTTGCTTGAAACAACTGAATTTCTTTTATGATGATGTAGGAGTGTCACGACCAAACTTCATCATGATGCTTACAACATCAGTGACTGAGGCTACAACATCATCCAAAGAAACCAAAGTACTCACTGAGCCTCTCTTTGACAAGCTGAATCAATCTTTGTGTTCATGCTCCCCACAACTGTAATTAGACCTAGAGATAGGAAGTCAGTTGAAAAATGTGAATTCGGATTTATGAATCTTCGGTTTCTTGTTGATGTTGATTCATCAAAACTAATTGAAAAACGCCCATTACACTTTTTGATTTCAACGATTTTCTTAGTGATTTCGCTCTTCAAGCCTTGAAAATGTTTCATGAACAGAACTTTAATTTGACTTGGACTGCTGGGCAGGAGGATGCCATCTGATTTAAAAGCATGTTCAATAAGATAAATATTAGCAATTTGATTGAAGGATAGGCCATCTAAAACAATTTGGCCACAACTTCATCAACAGATTCCTGGGGTTTGGTAAAATAGTCACCAATTATGCAAGTTTTCAATTTGGGCTCAAAAGGTTTCAGGGAGAGTTCTGACTTCGATATGACGCTTTGCCTTTATGTGGTTGATGAGACTCTATGTACTGGAACCAGATGCCTTGAGGATTGATGAGCATAAATTACATTTTGTTGTTTCTTCTGACTTGTACATAAAATGTTTCCAGATAGCAGATTTTTGTTTTGAACTTACATCCTCAAATTTGTCCATTTTTGGGCTTAGAAATTGTTAAACTAGAAGTAGAACATAGTAGAACGAAGTAGAAAGCAAATTGAACCAAGCAGAGCTAAGCAGAAACAAGTAGAACGTTTTATTGTAGTCAAAATGGTCTGGACCTGCTGATCCAGAAGATCATGTATTGCGAAAATGTAATAAAATCTTGCAATATATTTTTATACATATATTAACAAATTAATACAACACTACGCTAGAGCAATAAAAAAATTAGCTACAGAGCAATGTTTAAGCTTAAATTTATCTGACCAGTTTGAAATTTGTAAATCCCGGGTCTCGGGTCCACAAAATCTATGAAAAAATCCGGGTTTTAGGGTTTGGGGAAACTCAGAGTGAAAACCCTAGTTGAGGATTGTATATAACTTCTTTATATGGGGATATCGATTAACTCTGAAGAAATAGCAGCCAAATGTCTATTGACCTCTTCCATGCCAACATCTAATTTTTTGTCTTTGTGGAAAAAGTGTTATTGTCCAATTTTTCAAGCCTACTTATTCCATCTTTCAAACCATTAATCAAGGGCATCACTAATGTTAACAAATTTGTATTGTCTTCCAAAAAAGCATTCAAGTAGTTCACAATAACTTCCAATAATGAACGGAAATATCAGACTTGCAGCCTTTTCTCCTTGCAAAATATCCAGACTGCACGCTACAGGATGCATTGCTTCCACATATTCTTTTACAAAAACTTTCTGGACTGGAAATAGATGGGTTACTTTAAGTTCAACACATAGTTTATCATTATTATGAACTGAACAATTATCATTATTACTTAATTTCATCTTGGGATAATATATGAAAAATTATTGGTATCGGGTATGGCTAGCTGCAAAAAGTATCAGCAATACCCATTTCAATATCAGTATTGAAAGTATTGAAAGACAGCAATACCAATACTGTGATATTAACAACCCCATGGTGATATTATGATTGTTTCAAAAAAGGTACAGTGGAAAAACACAAAAACAGTTGGTTGATTTTGTAAGGGAGAACTTTTCGAAAAGACCTAGCAGCTTCTTGAGGTTTGACAATTTCATTTGTTGTTTTTATAAAGGAATGTTTTCATAATTTTTCCATGACAAGTTCTATAAATCTTTTTAAGTTCTATTAAAGCCTTTTTATTTAAAATTTCATTCTTCCTTTAAAATGCAAGCAAATATGCTTAATTCCACAATTATGTAATTCCTTACAATAAATATTGTCACAATATTATCTTGATAGATCCACCAGCATGAGGACAGTAAATTTTGGAGGTGGAGCTACCCCAAGGACAGGCACTTTGAGGTCTCTCAGGCATTCCCATCAGCCTCATCATGAATCTCCTCAGCCAAATGAGGAAAGATCAAATCAGCTCTTTTCTCCAGTGAAACTTGATCGTTGTTCAGGCATTACTTTCCAACATTCTGAGCTCAATGAAACCACCTTTATGCCTATGCAAAAGAATACTCACACTCTTCCCAAAGAATCCAGTCAGTGTCTATTTTAATAATTTAGTGTTTGTGATGAGTTTGCTTATAATTGTCATTATTGTTCATTATTAGGGCTGCAGATTTATATGCATTAATGGGAGATTAATGTGTTAAATGTTTTTGGAGTTAAAATAATTAATGCAACGATTAACTCTTCAAATTTTTATAATTTCATAAAATTATTTTATACATTTTTAATTTGATAAATATTTTCATTGAAAATTTGTCAAGTGTGTCTTTGTTTTGTGTCTCTCCGACTTTCATTTTGTTTACGAAGACTTACTATTTTGAGCTTAGAAAAGATGGCCATAAGTAACAATGGTAGATTGATTTTGGGAGGCAAATTTACTTTCAAATCAAACTCTGTTATTGTTTGCAACATATGTAAATGTGAGTTTAAATATCATCGCAGTACGTCTTCTCTTACATATCATTTAGCCAAAACCCATTTAGTGCTGGGGATCAATTGATGACATCTGCCAACTGCAAGCCTTCTCAACATCAACCTATACTGATGGAGTTGAAAGAAAGGGCAAAACCAATGGAGCAGTCCAAATTTGATGCTGTCACTATATAGTCATAGCTAAATGGATTGCCGTGAATGGTAGGCCGTCGAATATAGTAACAGTATCACCCGCTGGAGCGAAGGCTTTAGCTCATTATAGAGCTGAACCAGACAAAGACTCCAATCGATAAAGCTAGTTGTCCATTGGAATGTTGGCAGAAGTATGGCCTTGTTGCTAAGCTAGCATTCAAATACCTAGCTTCTCCAGCAACCACAGTGCCATGTGAATGGTTATTTTCCCTATCTTGGCATGTTGTGAACAGCAAACGTGCCTCCATGTCTCCAGACAATATAAACAGGCTCGTTTGCTTCAGCAACTGGCTGAATATGGACTAAGTGCCACAAAGGACTTTATACTTGAATGAATAAAATTGATTTTGGTGTAAAAAATAACGTATATTGGGAAATTGATTGGAAAATAAGATGGTGCGATTAAAACTGCGTTAACTACGATTAAAAACAGTAATCGCGCGACTAATTGCGATTTAAAAATTTAATCTATCTGCAGCCCTATTCATTATACATTGCTAAATTATACATTTCCTTGAAGGTTGGCAGAATGGGTTGTGTTCCTGCATGTGGTGGTAATGGCAGCAGTTGTAATGTGTCATGTTCTCAACCCATTCTGTACCACCAGGGGGTACTATATAAATGATAGATCAATTAAAAAAAGTGCCTTATGTATCCATAGGATGTGAAGACACTCAAAGGATTGGCTAATTGTAATTGCAATAAAAATTTAAAAAAAAAGTAAATAAAAATTGTTCTAAGTTAAAGGCTCCTCAACTTCCAAACTTAAAAGATAGTGCAATTAAGTAAACATTTAGTTCCAACATTTCTACTAGACTGTCTACCACTAGACATGTTCCAAGTTTTTATGAAATTTTGACTTCAATTTTATTTTAGAATTGCATTTAAACCACATTGCATTAACTAAAGAATTTTGGTTTGATGAGTTTGATTAATATTTTTATTTTATTTCTTATGTACAAATATAAATGAATAATTTCAAGTTAATTTTTATAACATATTTCTAAAGTTATTTTGGAGCAGCAAGTATGTCATCATCCTACCCTTAATTAATAACCATCTTGCTTCAACATACAGAGTCGTCCACCTCAAATGGAAATGGGAAAAAACAAGCAAGATCAAAGGAACTAGAGAAGTCTCAACCAATCATATCAAAGGGTACAGTTGATGACTTCCATTTTTCTTATTTTACCCGCCTTGATGATAAGGGAATAGATGGTATCCTGAAGCATCGGATCAGGGACTCTTACCAGGATAATGCTTCTCAGGATTCATACCATCTCCAGGAGAGCCGAGGATCTCCAGATTTTGACTCCAAGACTCCTGAAAGTCATGATGAAATTGAATCTGGCATGTGTTTTGTTGATGCAGAATTACATCATTTTGAACCAGTATTAAAACCCCATCATCAATGTCCTGATGTCATAGTGCATGGTAAGAGTCTTGCTGAACTCAGCTTTCAGTCTGCCAGAACCTCGGGTATTTTTACTAAAGATTCAAGGTGTGATAAGTTTTCTAAAGTTAGGCCAGCCACCATTGCTTATGAACACATGGATCCCAACAGGTCAGATGATTTGACAGTCAGGAAGAAAGTTGTCCAGTCATATATCACTGATGTTGATAGTTTATTGTCTCCACTTGAAGAGCCCTCAAACAACAACATTTCTGAGATTCCTGAGAAAGTGAAGAACTCAGACCACTGTGTATGTCAAGGTCAAAATGATAATACTGCCAACCCTTTATTTACAACTGCTGATGAAGAGGAGTGCATAACCATCATAGACAGCAAGGAGGATGGTATAAAGTATGTACTTCATAGGAGACACATGCATTCAAAAGACAAGGATCTTTCAGATCCCAGCTCAAGGAACCAGCAATTGTTCTATTCTTCTACCTATTTGAGAAACAGGACAGACATGGAAAAAGTTAGGAATGTCCTGAGCGGCATGACTTCTATGCAAGGAAAGACTAATGAATTTTTTCAAGGAAGAATTAAAGCTGTGGATTACGTCATGTATAAGAAACTACCCCACAGGGATAGCTTTTCCTCAAGAGATGATTCCATTGAATCATCCCTCTTCCCTAAAGAGAACCATTGTATCTGGAGAAAGGTAAAGGATGAAAAGAGTTATTTTGTTGATACTTCACCTCAAACGTCAATGAATGTTAGTAGACGAAAAGGTTTAGATATGGAAGAAACAGACTTTCCGATCATTGAGCCAGTTACAGACAGGAAATCTCATAGAGTGGTGGAATATGATGCTGACAAAGTGCTGAGCAATGATGATGGTATTGAGCTGCAGAGATCCATCAAAATTAGGGATTTCTGTTGCTGGCATGACTTGGAGGTCCCATATTTTATTCTTTCTTGTGAGAATATCAAACAGTACTGCTACAGAAACTCTATCAAAATGCTCTCCTATACTGAACTGATAAAGATGGAAAGTTACTGTTACTCTTCTGATAACGCTTTCAGAAAAAGGCAATGTTTCAGGACTATGGACAAGTTCAGGAACTCCACAAAAATTTCTTCTAGTTATAAAACTGGATTTGCTACTGGCTCTTTTTCATCCTTCAGTATTAATGATGAGCTTGAAGTTGGTACCAAGTTAGATCCTGTAATATATCATGGTGGAGTGGTTGCTTCCTCCAAGAATGGAATGTCTTCATGTGACAGTCATTATGAAGGTTATGCAAATATCGATAAACATGAGCATGTGATGGAGTGGCTGGAAGAACAACAAGCTATTTTTGAACCCCTTGATCATTCGTTCCCAGATGGAATTAATAAAAACTGCTTTATTGGATCTCATCAACCCTGTTCAGATCTCATCAGGAATTCAGGAAATTATTCTCCTTGTCAACCATTCTCCACCACATACAAAGAAACCTCTTCTCTTCCTGGTAGTGTTCCTTCAACAACTGAATTTTTTGAAGTGAAGAAGGGTATAAAACAATTCCAGACTCAGTCCTCTTTTGGCACCCAAAGTTTTCCTGAGCCTATCATAGATGTCTCCTCAGATGATGAAGGAAAAGCTATGCCTGGAGAGGATTTTTATGATGTCAATCGAATCTTAGATTATGTAGCATGCAGCAATCAACTTACTTCAAGGGAGCTGTTGTCTCATCATGATTTAAGTTTTGAAGAATTTTCTGAAGTTGACCAACTAATTGACAAGGAAATTACATCCAAAATTGTGATTGGCAAAGATGTTAAGGATAGAGATGATTTTTTGAGCTTTACTAGTGTGAATTCTATGGATCCAAAAGATACCTTGGCAAGGGTCTGGCACAGGGCTGAAAAGAAAGTCTTTCTCCAATCCACTTCTGTTGCATCTACCCATGAAGAAGAGCATATCTCTGACATCCTTGATGCTCTTGAAGGACATGATACTGGAGATCCAATTGACCTTTCTGATGCTGATGCTGAATCGTGGGATTGCATTTTAGATGATTCTGAATTGCTTACAGAATCTCTTAAAGGCCTGGAGCATGCAGACTTAACCAAGTTTACGGGGTTCGGAGAGGGTCTTGCAACGTTATGTCACTTACAAAGCATGGAAAATCCTGCTCAGGAGCCTCAGCTTCTTGAGATATCATTAGCCTCTGCTGAAGTTGAAGTATTCACTATGTGTCATGATGAGATTATTAAAATGGATTCAACTCTAGTGATGTTTAAACCAAAATTGACAAAACAAAATAAAGTATCAAAATGCCATAAGGGAATGTTTCAGCAGTCTGAATGTGTGGCTCCTTCAAAATCTCCATCTGATTCAGACTTGCAGCTACCAAAACCATGTAAAAAAGACACTATGGAAAATGTCAACCATGTAATATCAACTACTGAGGTAGAACCTTTGTTGTTACATGAAAAATTAAGTGATGCAAATGTTATTTTTAAAAATGAAGAATATTTATGCATAAGAAAGCCTGCATTGGCAAAAGTTGATGTTCTGTTGAAGGTTTGTGATGCAATGAATGAAGAAGTGATAATGGCATCAGTGAAAGAAATGAGGGTGGAATTGGAAGAGAAGGTAGAGGTAGCTTATGTGGAAGTCTATCCAAGAATTAAAAAATGGAAACCAAAACTGAAACCAAAACGAGTTCCAGACAAATTTGAACTATTTTTGGCTGGAATAAAAGTAAACTTAGAAAATATTCTTGCCAGAGATCCAGTTTGTGAGAATATAAAAGAGGAAATCATTTCTGGTCAGCATCAAGCAAGAATCTCATGGAGTGAGAGATCTTTCTTTAACCTGTGTGATGATAGGCTACTAGTTGCATCCTGTGAAAACGTTGTTATTCAATCAAAGACTCCATCAAAACCAATAGTTAAATTGCATTCAAGAAATGTTTTAAGTACAAACATTGGCAGACCCATTGGGCCAAAGAAAACATACAAAAAAGGTGTTTCTTCTCAAAGCCCAGTTGAACTGTTGCATTGCGACAATGTCAGAGGAGAAATCAGAAGAAGCAGGGCTGTTATTAGGGTTTTCATGATGTGATGGATAATTTTTATCGATATGTATAATGCCATCCTAATTATTAGACACAATGTTAAGTTTTTTAGCATTTTTACAAAGGCAGTATTTTCAATTCCTATTTATAATATTGATTATAGCAGTATCTTTGTAAAGGTCATTAGAAGACAACAAAATAAGTTATGAAAATAAACTACTTATTTACAATTTGTTTAAGTTTTTATGATTTTCTTATTAAAATACGAATTAACAATAATTAACAAACTTTGAATAAATTGCTAAAATAAGTTTTGAAATTTAGAAACATGGTCATATGTTGATGTGATGTGATGCATGCTTGTTCCTCATTTCTAAGGGTCATTTTAACATTGGAAATCATTCATTTGCTGGAAGTTCTCACCTTAAAAACTATAAAATGTGTTTGAACAATAAAAATGAGATGTCCTTCTCTTTTATTACTTCATTTTCAATTTTCTGAATGTTGTAACAGCATATTGTTTTGTCTGTAAAATAAAACTTTGGTTTGGTGGGTTGTCATTCTTCCAAGATAAAAAAAATAAGTTCTGCATGATTTATTGAACAAGACATTATTCCCCATTTTGCTGGTCGTCACAAGTGGTTCCAAAGTTATGATGATGGTAATCTATATAAATTTTGTTCTATAGTGTTTTATTACAACTATGCATGTGGTGATTTGTTGCATTGTTTTCAAATATTATTGTTCATGGTCTGCTATTGAATAATTCGAATGTATGAAACTTTATATGAAAACTTTATCAATAGGTGATGCCCCAATTTGCTAATGTTGTGGAACTATTTTACCATTATTTCGCTGTTTTTGTTTTACTTTTATTTTTACTTTATTTTTATTTACTTATTTGCACTTGAAACAGGCTTGAGTATACATGGCTAAATGATGGTTCCTTTTTTCCAATGATCACCCACTGATATATTGATTCATATATTTCATTATACCATTTACATGGTTACACATAATCATTCATATCACCATACAAAATTAGGTATATGTTGGTATTCCTACTTATTTGCTGTAATTTTTATCCTTAGAAATTTTTTTTTTCTTAAATTTCCTTTTATTTCCATAGAAATGGTCTTTGGTATTCGATTTGTGTATTACTTAGGGTGGTTTATAATGTTTCATGCTATAATTGGCAATAAACTCTAACCTTTTATGAGAATAAAAAAAATGATGAGACAATAATTTATTAATAACGTTATTATTGTTATTGTGTTCATTGTTATTGGAGTGATTCATTGCTTGTAAGCCAAGTTGCTATTTAGGTTGCAATCAAATTCATTTTGAATGATACAGTCTTTACATCTTTTTATGAATTTTATTTATGGAATGTTGTCTATGATGTTATTTCACATACCTATTTTAAGTTTATTGCCATTGTATTGGCAATAAAATTAGTTATACCAATATTAATGAGTATAATTATATTTATTATTATTTATTTATGTTTAATTACGAGGATTTTAGGTTTTGTGTTTTGTACCTGTTATTACTCTACAATGTGTCCTTTACAAAGTTTTTCCCTTGTATGTTGCAGTTTGCTAATTATAAAATTGTTTGATTTCTCCATTTCCATACACAACCATACGAGTGTCTAGTGACTTTTATTAACATTTGTTTTTTTTGTTTTTTGGGGGGGGGAAATAATTCATGTTTGTAGTGATGGAAGTTCATAAATACCAATAAACTTACTGTGAGAGTAACATAATTAAGTTATTTCAGAACATCAAGAGAGCTTAAAAACCTAACCTATTAAATTTTGTGTTGTTTTTAATTTTTGAACCTCACAAGAATAAAATGTGTTAAACTTTTCTTCAATGTTTCTACTTATAGATATTTATAAATTTTCTTTGCTTCATTTATCCATTCATACTTAGAAATTCATGACAGAATTATATGTATACAATCCAACAACTTAGAAAAGTCCATTAATATGAATTTGGTTGTTGAATCAATTAACAACCTCAATTGGATTACAGATAATTAATATAATATATCATGATTAATATAAGCTTTTAGATCCAAAAATTTGAAGCCAGGTATGGTTCATTCATAATTTTTGTGTATTTAATGATTTTATACGCATTAATTTAGTTTATTGCATTATTTTTAAAAATTGCTCTTTGACTTTATTTGATAATTCTTTTAAATCATTTAAGAGATTTATTCCAAATTCTTGATTTTCTTTCAAATATTTATTATTGTTTTAGTAGCTTATTCAGACTCATTTTTATTGATTTGTTAAAAATTTCAATTGTCCGCATTAATGAGCAATGAAATTCCTAAAGCTGAAGATGTTTTCCTAAATTGTTGTTCAGTTTTTGATTTTATTTGTTTAGAAGACATAATTTTATACATTTTAATTTTTACAGGTTTAATTTTTGTTTCTTAAAATTTATTCATGTTTATTTTAGTTTTTATTGTTTATTTATTAACACAAATTTATATCTATGATTTTATTTTTTTAGCTGAAGAAAAGCAACTGCTAGATCTAGGTCTGATCAACAATTCTCAAAATTCAGTTCTTGAGCTTTTGAGAACACAAGAAACAAAAAATGAGGAAGATAGAGATGAGAAAAGGTCACTCCTAAACATTAAGATGATTTTAATAATTAAAGTTATGTATTAGTGCAATAAATTGGCTCAGTTTATTTATTATTTTTACATCTTCCTTAATTATGATAATTGATGTTGTTGTTTTAGTTCCAGCAAAAGGGTTGATTTCATTCCTCTGTCAATACAACAAGATCCAACACTTGACCACAATGACAGAAATGTTCCAACCTTAACATCATCCCTGCATCAACAGTTTCAACTTTGCCATGAAATTCAGAAACAGCAGCCACAACAAAGCAATTGCCTTCCCATCTCATTCATGGCTCATTTCCCATTATATCCTTCCACTAGTGCTATTACTGCCCCCTGTAACAACAAGAATGATAATGCTAAGAATATCTTGATCAGTGATGGAATGACTGAAACATCAAAGTCAGGTGGATTTAGTAAAAGCCTTAGCATCTGGTTGTCTGGAAGTCCTTTACAACCCAGATACTTCTGTACAGATATTGATTCCTGTGAACTGCCAACACATCACTCAGAAGGATCAATGGATAGTAAGACTCGTTGTCCATCCTCAAATAGCAAACCAAATCCTATTCAGACAAAAACTGTTGAATCAGATCCAATTATTGGCTCTGATGTACAGTCTCACGAATGCCTAGAGGCCATGAGACTTCCAACCAATCAGCAGCAACAACAAAACAAGAGTCATTCCATTAACTTCCTCTCCAAGAATGAAATTTCAGCAAATTTTTCAACTTATGAGGATGGAACGAAAGTTTCCTCAACAAAGCCAAATTTATCTGAAGTGGAGCAAATGGCACTTTCCAATGACTTAATCAGCTCTCACATTGAGGATTCAAATCTTGTTTCTATTGACAGCCAATTCACTTCTGCCACCAGCATTGAGTCAGTACTTCCAATAAGGGACCAAACTTGGGGATCAACTGATACTGATATTAAGAAGGTATTGAAACTTTAGTGTTGCAGATGTGGTAAGATCTGGTTTCTAAAATGATTAATTTATGTTCTTAGAAGTAGTCATGCAACAAATAACCATAAAAACGGCACCCCGTCAAAATAGCCCAGGAAATGAAAACTTATTTAACTAAATGAAATTATAAATTAGTTACATTGTGAGATTTTTAAGCAATTCCATATAGATAATCAAGAGTTTCTGTGTTGCCAACCGAGATTCTGCTCTGCGGTTCCATTTTTTCCTTCCAACGTGGTTGTCTTCCCAGTAATCGAGCACTGGATCAATTTCCCTTGGACAACTTTCACCAACTTTCCAATGCATTTGTGACATCAACGCTAGAAACAACTTAAAGCCAAAAGCATCTTGACATGGACATGGATGTTTTCATCGCCACGACAGCGGTTTGCCAGATGAAGTTCCTGCACTTTCCTCCAAAAACATTGACCAAGATGGAAAAGGCATCCAACCAGTTGAACGGTTGGGAAACCATATCAAACAGCATTTTGGGTGGCTGTTTCAAAGTCTGCCATCATAGTTGACGAACCTTTTTTAAAACCCAAATGTCTCTTCAGTCTTGTCTAGTATAAGAATGTAGATTCGATTACTGGAAAGACAATAACATTGGCAAAACAATTATGGAACCGCAGAGCAGAACCTCGGTTTGCCATCCTGCTAAGGAATGTCTGCCATTGCATCACTGATGGCTTACCTAGAGCAATAATCAGAGGAAGCATTGCATTGCAAGGCATTGCAGTTTTCAACAATTGATTTTCATCATCCATCAGTCTTCAAACTCATTAGCCAGTTTCCAAAAGAACAGGGTAAAGTGGAGATCAACACCACGAGTTTTCAGGCAGTTAACGGTCAACCAGAAGCATCGAAGGTTAAGCAACTGAATCGATATCTGCATAGTCAAACCTAAGGCGACACAGAAACTCTTGATTATCTTCATGGAATTGCTTACAATATCAAAATTTAACTAATTTAATGTGACTAACTTACAATTTCATTTAGTTAAATAAGTTTTTAAAATAAATTTTGTTGGGTTGTTTTGATAGGGCAATTTTGTCTGGGGCTATTTTGACAGGTCACCCATAAAAACAGTGATTTATTGTGTTATGAGTAATTTATTTAATGGTCCTTATTATTTGGACTAAGTGGGCTATCTTTGCATTAGTATGGGAGTGTAATTAATTTCTCACCTAAGAAAAAATTGCTATTAGATTAATTCCTTAATAGCAGATCAATCAATGAGTGAAATTAAACATTTTATTTAAGTTATGTCTGGAGTTGTGTAGAACCTAAACATATTATGATATTATTTATTCTTGATGTTGTGCACTGTGAACTTATTATTACTATTTTTCTTTTAGGCAATATGCATTCCAGGATTTTACATAGGTAAAGAACTACTGATGACTGAAAGAACTTACAAGAGGGACTTGGAAATAATGGTTGAGGTGATAAACAATTTAAGTCATTTTGTACTTGTCATAAGTCTTTTGTACTAAAAAAATTAATTTAATTTAATTTAGCATTCTAATCATTGCATAAGAATGTTGGCCAATTGACAGGCAAAAGCCAAGTCACTGATGGCAACATTTTGTACCCTCAATTCTCGAGTTGGTGTTGTCATCCACGAGTTGTCTTTATCATGTCATAACCTGTTAATCAGCAAAGCCTAACAAATGTTCTTCTTGCTCAACTATGGTGTTAAGTCAAATCGCAGATTATGCTCCCACTTCTGCTTGTTTTATTAAGGTAAAAGCATAATTCCATGGGATAAAAATCACAAAAATTAAATAAAAATTGATGTCTTTATGCCATGGCACTTGGTGTGGCACTGCTTCATATGCATTCACCAGAGCCAGTCAGAAGACATGCACTCAACCAATTTTTCTTGATTCATTGGATTGCCTCCAAGATCATGATGGAGTTCTATACACCTAAAGTATGCCTGGAACCACTCCTTTCTGCGCTGACATAGTGAAATGGCCTGCTTCATGAATATGGACCAATTACGTTTTTTTGAAGATAACTTCTATGTCTAGGAATCACGTTGGGCTAATTTTTCATTGAATGTTCATTAGATTTGTAGATTTATTAAACTCGAATGAATATTTCATCCTAATTTAAAAAAACAAACTATAAATACTCAAAATGTACGTAGATCAACCAGAAAAATAAATCAAGAACATAAATTTTCACATATATTAAAATCACATTTTCAAATTATAACATGCAGTAAAACCATTAATGTATTTTATCTCTTTTCTCAATAACTAGCTCTTGAAGTCAATTTAATGAATTCATGAGAAGTTTCAGGCTCCTTTTATACAATTCATTTTAGGCTTCACACAAGGCATCTTTCAATTATTGAACGCTAAAAAAGAACTTGTTCCATAATATGTTTCCAAACTTTTACGATCATTCATGTAAGGGCTCAACTTTTGCAGGGCGATTGATATCCCTGAAATAAACAAATTCGTATATTTTAAGATATTTATTTGTTTCTTTTCAGTACCATTTTTTTAGTACCAAGTCTCTTTCCAGAACCCATCTATACTAACATCAATTAACTGTACTTTTATCACTTCAACAATCGATGGACATGAGGCCATATATGAAGTCTTACTATATTAACTTTTATTGTAATTATAACCTACTTTTATGAGCATTGTAATAAAATTATTTCCTGGATAGGAAGAGGCCTGAAAAAACATCAAAAGCATCGCAGTTTACACCTGCTTCATGAAATGAATGATATCTGTTAAATTAAGTAATAAAACAAAAGCAGTTTGTACACAAGTAACTGGAGGTATGATGTGCATGCCATAAATGCTGATAAATGACAAATTTCAGCATGATCTAGCCCTTGGTCACGGGCCTAAAAAAAATTTGGCCCTTCATAAAATGTAGTTGAATACCCCTGACATAGTGGTTTGTCACCATGAACTGGATGAATTTCTTGGTCATAATTGGGAAAAGCAGTGTGATCAGCCTGAATTGCTTGATTCCTGAGGAATCATTCCTACTTGAGTAGGAAGGTGTCTTTTGCTTGCTGCCATTCTCTGCTCACTGTGCCAGTTGACCAAGCATTTTTGATGAATGTGCGAAGGAACATCATTACTCTGGCATATCTCTTGTACACAAGACAGGGGACACTGTTGGCTCCTGGCACAGACCAAGTCTTTAAGGGTCTTTGTTTGTATTTTTCAATAACTTTCCAGAATGCTTCTGTATCTTAATAAAGTAAACTACCAGTACTTTTATTACATAAGCAAGTTATGGACATGAAGCCATTTATATATAGCCTTATTGTTGTGATAATCAATGTAATAAACCTTATGAGTCCAGTAATAATAATTATTCCTTGGATATGAAGAGACCCTATGCTCGAGGATGAAAACTTTGAGAAACAACATCAAAGATGTTTATTGATGAAATCCAAATATTCAAATTTTATTGTTTATTTAAGCATATATTTAAAGTGCCGAAAGCATCCATGACAAGATATAAAAGGCACTATGGCAATCAAATCAATCAGTCCTACAGTCAAGCGAGCTAGATTTAAAACCAAATGTTAATGACTGTATATTAATTAATTAAAACCTTGTGAATGATATAAACGATATTTGAGTGAAAACTTATTGGTAATTTAAAAGATAACTGTATAAATTGTATGATTCTTATACCTAGGCCAAAATTATGCATTGCACAAAAACTATGGTAAAATCAAATTTTTGGTTTTGGGATGACCTTTTTCAAAAACTAAATTAATGTCTTTTTCATTACTTTTTTATTTGTAAAGTTGAACACGTGAACATAAAAGTCATGACCCTAACATATAAGCATGCTTGTTAGGCCACAAATGCTGATTAACAGGCAACAAAGCCAACTTGTGGATGTTCTGGCAAGCTTATGGGCAATTAGGCCAACTCATGGGAGACCAGGCCCTACCATATAAACCCATAGAATCATGGAGAACTGATGGGTGCTGAAATTTGCTCCCCACAAATTTTGCCTGTCACTTCTCCATGTACCATTGCATAACTAATGATATGCAGGGGTTCCAGTGGATGTTGCATGACTTGGGATGTGAACTCGCTCATCATCCCCCTCCAAATTCTCATGTCATCCAAGAAACCTTGCAACTTTTCAATCCCATTTATCAGATTCACACAGATTTTCTTCAGTCCATTGAAACAAGAATCATTGAGTGGTTGGTTCAATAATAAATATTGGTTAATACCAATGTTGGTGAAATTAATAAATGACAGGATTCAAAAGCAATTCTTGCTATACTTAAAATGTTTAGATGGAAGCAGGCATATTCCAAAAAAATCATTTTATGTTTAACAACATTCTATTACTTATTAATTTTCAATACAGGGAGAATTTGTGCACACGTTTTGAGAAGAGGAAGATGGGTGATTTGTTTGCTTTAAACATTTCCATGTTGAGAGTGAGCATTTCTTGTTCTTTAATTTACTGCACTCCTTAATGTCATTGATTGTTGATGATATTTGATAATGATATTTTAAAATCTTATATATAGTGCACTTCCTAATTTTGGCCCAGGTTTAAGAATAACACAATTTCTATAGTTATCTTTTAAATTGCCATTTAACTTTCACCCAAATATCATTTATGTCATTCACTAGATTGTAGTTAATTATTATTAAATAAAGTTTAGCAATAAAATTTGAATATCAGTGGGATTCCATCGATAAATGCTTTTGACATTGTTTTTTGATGTTTTCACTATGAAGCATGGGGTCTTTTCCTGTCACAAAAGCTGGTCGTTATAACAAGACATTAGGGTAGGGCATAAAGCAAAATATTTTGAACTTCAGATCCTGGACATAAGCAATGATCCATATTAAAGTGAATAATTAATCAAAAATAGATTTATTATTTATGCAGCCATTCCCTGTAATGTATATGATAATTATGGTAATTATTATATAGTAATCCAGTTATCAGCCAATAGGATTGATAATGTTGACATAAGCTTTAATTGGCCTATTATTGTTAGGTCACGAAAGGCTATAAAAGAGGGCTTCAAGTTGAGATTGATAATTTTCGTATTTAAGCTCAGTTAATCAAGTTGCAAGGTTATTATATATAACAACGTTTGAGTAGCAGTCGATAATAAATGGAAAGTAAAATCGGAACTGTGTTATTTGCTGCCACATTTATGCCACAGCTCCAAACAATAAGTAGCTCAACAAAAGATGGACTTTACAAAAACAGGAAGGGAAATACTGTTTGATGTATCTTGGTTTTGAGTTCAACAAAATAAGATGACTGGTGGAATAACTTGGAGATGCAGACAGTGCAAATCTTCCTGCTGCAAGGCTTTTATCAAAACAAAAATGTTGTAGTGGTATTATATAATAATTAGGATAATTATATTATTATATAATAATTAGGATAATTATTATTATATATATTATATATTATATATTATAATTATATTATTATATAATAATTAGGATAATTATTATATAATAAAGTTTTAGGAATTTATTAATAATTAGTAATATAATATTCAATATCTTTTGTTGTGAGCTCGAAA
>MPNW01000338.1:5980-68793 GCA_011800805.1 Hirudo medicinalis
TTGTTTCCTTTGTGCGAGTTTTTGTATAGTAGTTGTTGCGGTCAGGCGAATAAACGTACTGAACTAAACCCTCCTTTGTTGGACGTTACTCGATATTACTTTACGTTATAATACAAAACGTAACAATCTCCTCTGCATTGGTTCTGCCTGCTGATATGTTTGTACCAATAAAAATCATGAGAACAGATGAACGTGATTCTTTCCGTAACTTTTAATTCATTTTGCGACTCATTGAAAACATAGGATGCTTGTCATTGCTGCAAAACTAGGACGCCATGCTGAATGAATGCAAACAAGTAGCGAGGCACCTCAGCCTTGAAAGAAATTATCATTTAGAATTAACAATCATCATATCTCCGTGAATCGTTCAATAAGAAACACCAATGATAATAGCAGACCAACACATGCAAGCACGGTTTTGCTCGCTATAATTGACATTACCTTTTCTTGTTCCTATTCATACTCATATAAGTGGGGGTGTTTTCGTTCTGATTCTCGAGATCAAACTGTTAAAATTCCGCTTTAAAATTTTTTCCTCGCATTTGTGGAGTCTAAGCTATAACTAAGCTATAACTTTGTTATAAAGTTGGGTTTCTTCTGTTTGAGGTTTTTCTTGGACAATGCGAAGAACGGCAAAAACTTATACTTCTGAGGATTCTAGAGATATCTTGGAAGCGTTTTCATAGTGTACGCTTGAAAGAAAACCGCATTGGAATACAGCAAGAAATCAAGACATTCTTAAAAGAGCAATTTGTACTTTACGTGAGACCCATTCATCCGCACATGGAAAGACTCAGATTACTGAACCTACCAACTCTTGAAAAACTTCGACTATGGACTAACCTATCACTTTGCTTCAAGTTATGAAGGAGGCTGCTTAACTTCACAGCCTCCTTCTCTCTCCTACCCTCAACATGTTCTAGGACACGAGGTCACCATTTTAAACTAAGAACTGGTAAAATCAGATGTGAAACTACTAGGAATTTCTTCTGTAACCGAGTTGTTAGATCATGGAACTCCCTGCCTGCCGATTTTGTAAATTCATCATCTGTTTCTCGCTTTGACTCGACTATTCGTGAACTTAACTTAAATCAATATCTCACCTACAAATAATTTCTTTCATTTTTATTTTTGAGCTTAGGTTAGTTTTTTTTGCTGTCATTGTTGCTTTCGCTCAAATTTGTCCATTTATATTTTCTTGAGTACGCTTGGTCATGTAAGAGACTTCCTTTGACCGAAGTTGATAATAAATAAATAAATAAATAAACTATTGATCCTATAACTTTTATTCTTTCTACAAAATTCTCAAGTCCTTGAAGCTTAAGTGACGAAATCGTTTTTTATCTCTAACAAATCTTAGAAAGCATTATTATTATTATTAACTCTTTTCATCTTATTCCTTTCTGCAGTCGTCATCATCATTGTCAATTGTGATTTAAAAAAAATTGTTATCTGGTCACATATTTGATCAACGAAATGAGCATCATTCAAACTTGAATTAAAATGCAAGATATATATATATATACAACATAATATATATATATATATATATATATAAGTATATATATATATATATATTCCACTATCACGTTAAAAAACATCGAAGAGTGTCAGCAAGTTCTGACTTTCCATCAGTTTTTATGTTTCTCTTGTAGTTCCTCATTTACTTCTTTCCATTTACTTGTCGATGCTTTATCAAAATTCAATTAAATGCTAACAATTTTAAGCCATTAAGCCACTGCTAGCAGTATTTATCTAATTTAATTACCCGATAGATATTTCAGGAAGCATTCAGTAAGTGCAGCTAACGACGTTCATCCTCACAGCTCATACAAATCTGATTCATTGGCGAAACCAACCATTTTAAAATCCCGAGTCGCCCTTAAATGCACGTAAAAGTTAATCCTTAGATAGCAAGAAAAAAAAAGAAAGGGCGAATAAATTTACTTTAAAATCTCTTTTCTTTCTCAGAAGTCTCTTTCATGGCTTGTTTCCAGATTGAGAAAAAATTAAAAAGAAAAAATTGCTTTTACTGATTTCTCAACCTGGATTGATAAACAGATGTATGTAGAGAGAAATGGATGAGAAAAATGAAGTCTTGGAAACTTGGAGGATTGCTTCGTGTGTCTCATTAACAAATGTGTTCTGGCAGCAACTTTAATAACATAATGAACAGTTCTTCCATGGAGATATGAGCTTTGAAATTTTTTTAAAGATCTTTCACATGCATCTTTTATTTATCGAAAAAGCTAAATGTTCCTGCCATGCAATTAATAAACGAACTACGCATGTTTGTGAATTATTTTGCTAAACAAAACCTTTTAACATATCTAAATTCAAATACACCAAAACATGAATAACGACATTTTCATTTCCTGAATTGATGATTTGCGCAGGTATTTTCCCATGTGCAGAGATTCGATTCGTCATCAGGCGAGATATCAGGTACTTTTTAATCCAGGTATTTGTGCCAAGCAGTCTTATTGTTATCATGTCTTGGGTGTCCTTTTGGATCAACATTGACGGTGCCCCAGCCAGGGTTTCTCTGGGACTCACCACGGCCCTGACAACGACTACTCAGGTAAATAATTCAGTAATCCAAGTTTGTGTTTTTCGTAGATATTCTTATTTTAAAATTAAAATTCAAATCGCAATTCCTTTCCAAAAATGAAGCGGTTCATACCGAAAAAGTCCTTTGCGATTTCATCAAATTATTATTAATAATAAATTTAGCCCTAATAATTACCTAATTAGTTTTGCATCACAAAACAAAATGATATTGCTTAAAAAAATTTTTAATATATTAATATTGCTTTAGTAAAATTGCTTATTTCTTTTTGTTGTTTTTGGATAGCCTCTGGAAAATGATAATACTTTGATGAAAACACACCTAAAGTTCTTTTTTTCATGTTTAATCAATGTCAATTTTTATGATCATTTCGTAAACATACTTTTGCTTTAGTAACAAATTATTTGTGTTTAGTAATAATAATATTATTATTATTTTATATTATTTATTATTACTATATAATATTAAGATTGCGGAAATTAACACTAATTAATCATTAATAATTATTAATTAATTAAATATTAGAACATTCTTAATAATTAATTAATTAAATTTTCTAATCGATTACCATTCATTTAATCAGTAATTTTCCGACTAATTTTAAATAGATTTAGGTTACCGTATTTTCACCTATATAAAACGCGCATTATACTCGATTTTACATACCATGCACATCCCCCTCTGCATGATGAAGTCGTAGGCGTGCTATACAAAATTAAATATACATGATTTTGACTTCCGATCAGAAAATATTTCAAAAAATTTTTGTGAGAACCATTTTCTTGATTAAATTTTATGAATGGTTGAGTCCTAGTATTCAAGCTTCGTATAAAGTGCTTCCGTTTTTGGCTTGGGGATGAACAATCATCTCTAAATTATTCAACTAGTTAGAGAATTTCCACTTTTGGAAAATTATTATTTTTGATTTAAATAAACACTTGGGTGCTAGTGAAATATATGGTAAAATAATTAAAGAAAAGAACAACATTTTTGTGTTTTCACCCCCGCGAAAGCTATTTAGAAATGTAATGAATAGCGAGATTCAATGCCTTGTCATCAAATCAGTGGCACGTCAGTGTGTCTCATCAACTTGCATTTAACAGAAATTTATTGATGGCAACAATGGGAAACGTATAGCTCGCAGTACTCTGTTATTTTGTATATTTTTTACTCGTAATTATTGATATTATTGTTGAAAGACAGTTTTCAGATTTTTCTGTTTTGACAACCCTGGTAGTGAAGCAAGAGCAGACACCTTTCTTTAGTAGGTACTACTTACTTTGACATGCAGACATCACGTGCATTGGTAGCAAATAACTTCAATCTTTCAATAGGTTGGTTTTTCTCCCTTAAATTCATTTGATTTAAATCGGTAATTTTCTCACATGCCACCATCATCCTTTAAGTGGGATGCTTGTTTTTGATATCCAGAGGCCTTGTTTCCTTTGTTCCAAGACCCACTGCTTTAAATCTGATTATAATTTGGGCTATTTCAAAGTTTGACCGTAGCATGCATGCTTTTTAGAGTTCAGTTTGTCAACCACGCATTTCTTCTTTTTCCATTCGCCTGGATATTGATATGGATACTTCGCTACTGTTGAACCCCCTCGCTGCTGCTCTGTTACCTATTTCCTTTGCTCTTGAAATAACCTCAAACTTTCAAGCAGCATTGCAAGACTTATGCCATCTTGTTAAGTTAACGATTTCGTTATTTAAATCACAAGCACAANATTATTATTATTATTATTATTATTATTATTATTATTATGACATTATTGTTTATTTTTTCTTTATTTTCTCGTCCAAAAGCAAACAAATACGCTGACAAAGCCGGTCCAAAAAGTCTTAACTAGCACTTAGATTTCCCCCTTCAGGGTCTGAGAGATCCCTGGGGCATAAGACCTTCACAAGCCAGGGCACAAACAGCATTTACAAATCATTACCAGCATTGTAAGTTCAATGTCAAGGACATATTTTTCAATATTTGTTCAATATTTGTTCAGTATTTGTTCAATATTTGTTCAGTGTTTGTTCAATAATTTTTCATTATTTTTTTCAATATTTTAAAATATTTGTTCAATATTTGTTCAATATTTGTTCAGTATTTGTTCAATATTTTTTCAATAATTTTTCAATATTTTTTCAATATTTTTACAATATTTTTTTCACACTCCTTCTGAATGTAAATCTGTGTTCAATCGACAACCTGTCTTGTTTTCCAGGTGGAATAACGAATCTTCGGTGCGGTTTAGAATTTCTGTTATTTTCAATCGAGGTAGGAAGTTCACCGAGAGACATACAAACCACTCGGGCAACAATTTAAGACAATTTATACAATTGACTTGAAAGGGAATTTTAAATGCCTAAACAATCTTCGGTACTTACTTTTTCCCGTATTATTATTATTAATATTATTATCATCGGCGTCGGTGACGACCATCGTCATCATCATCATCATTATCATTATTATTATTATTATTATTATTATTATTATTATTATTATTATTTAGTTAGACGTTTAGACCATAAGCAACAATGGCCAGCGGTGGTTGGAGAAGTGTCTGAGTTTCAGTACCCGTCACTTCACGGTTTTGCGTGAGTTGGCCAAGTTGCCTGCGAGTTGGCCTGGTCTCCCACTTCGTCACTGTTAATCTGCATTCACAAGCACGTTCTTATGTGTTTTTTTCCAATTTCTGGAACGTACTGTTATAACACGAGCATTGATTAATTTTATAATTATGTTTTTACAAGTTCTTCATTTAATGTCTTTCTAATATCTCACAGCCTCCCATATTCCAATACACCAATTAATTATGCAAGGGATTGTTACTCAATAACTAGAAACCATAATGTTGCATAATCATCTGGCATCTATTGAGCCCCGTCGTATAGTCTTGTTAAAACATACTTACAAGGCTTTACCTTAA
This sequence comes from Hirudo medicinalis, assembly GCA_011800805.1. Taxonomy (NCBI): domain Eukaryota; kingdom Metazoa; phylum Annelida; class Clitellata; order Hirudinida; family Hirudinidae; genus Hirudo; species Hirudo medicinalis. The sequence goes on from MPNW01000338.1 coordinate 11,477, forward strand.
TGAAACGAGCGGAAATGGGAGCCTGTCATCACAATATTTCTACTCGCAAAGTTGCATGTCTCCACAATTTCAAGTTAGGAATGCATAGTAGAAATTATATTTTTTGAAATACGTAAGCATAATAATAATACAATTGATTTATATAATTTTACTGATTTCATGAAAGGAAGAGATGGTCGACTAATTTCGCGGGTGCACTAAAACCTCATCACATTATTGAATTATTGAAACAGAGTGTCAGCATAAACGAAATGTTGCCTCGCGTGTCTTACATCAAAGCAATCGATGTGTGGATGATCGTGTGTCTCATCTTTGTCTTCTGCTCTCTTCTTGAGTATGCCCTTGTCAACGTGGCTGTCAGGACGGGGGTCAGGATCAGAACAGTGGATATTGGCAGAATTCCCCTCGTATCATACGATTCTGCAGCACAGGTTATAAGTAACGTTTTGGTAAAATTGAAATTTAATGGGCAATCTCATTGAGTAATGACTGTTGAATGCATATATTATTACGTTGTGGTCATGGTTGAAGGCTATTAAATAAGAAGTAAATGCATAATGGTTCTTCTACGCACGAGATTTTCCTTAAGGACCACTATAATTTGTTAAGTTGAGATGTTACGCATTATCCGATTATTCTTGTTTAGGACTATTAAATGCGTAAGAGAAAAATACTCGCTGTGGAAGATGTAAAGAATAGAGTTGCCGGTATTTTATCGATATATCGACCCTTATGATATTCGATAAATCGATAAAAAAATACCGCTATATTTTTTTCGATATATATAAATATCGATATTAGACATGTTTTTTTTATAATATCGATATTTAAATAATATTTAATAAATATCGATAATTAAAATGTTAAAACTTTAAATTTTATTGGGGAATTTATTTAAAAATTTATAACGAAATGTTTTGTCCTTGTTGCGGTACATAATGAATGAAGCTATGAGACCAAGATTGAGTTGTAACATACGAGTTGCGTAATTTTGGCCCAGTTGCGTAATTTGACGATTAACTCCATAAGTACTGGATTTTAATAGACCAGTTTTTTTTGTACCATGTGCTGAAACACATTAGATATACAAACTTATCAAATTTATTGAACTCAAATGAATATTTCGTGCGAATTTCACGAAAATCTTGAAATACTCAAAAGCACATATATCAACCAATAACACAAGGGGGCATAAATTTCCATATTTATTGAAATCAAATCCATAAATTATAATTTATATGAAAGTCAATAATGTATCTTATCTCCTTTCTTAATATTTTAATCCTGAACTCTGTTTTTTAATGAATCTAGGAAACGTTTCAAGCTCTTTTCATCCACCTCATCCTAGGCCATATTCAAAGCATCTTTCAGTTCCTGAACACTAGAATATTGCTTCCAGTTGGAGTGTACCTTCCTAGCAAACAATCCCCACACGTTGTCAAGGGGGGTTGAAAGACTGGGGAGCGAGCTGGCCACTTCAGAACTTTCAAATTCCTCTCCTGGAACAAACGTTTTGTCAGTCTTGATGTGTATAGCAGGGTACTGTCATGCTGAAAAATGGCTGCATCATCTCTAAATTTGTCACACAGTGGAAACAAATACTAGTCCAGTGTTTCGATATATTTTGATGAGTTCTGCTTCCCCTCTAAGAAGACAAGTTCAGAACCACGAGAGGAAATGGCAGCCCAGACCATCACTGAGCCACCTCCGAAATTTCTTTAAAAAATGTTTTTTTGGGCCCTCTGACATTGTGCCAATAATATTTAAAGCCATCTGGTCCATATAAGTTCAATTTCTTTTCATCAGAAATAATAAAATAGTCCCAGTTCTTCTCCGAATCCATCACCTCGTTTGCCCAGTTTAACCGTATCTTCTTGTATAAGAAGAAGATAAATAGAGCCTCCATTACAAATGGTTTGTGCTGACGCTTAACAAACTTCAGAAAACCACTCCCCTGAAGGCATCTGAATATGGTCGATCGACTTAACTCCAAATTTAATTTATTTTGTTTCTGTTGTTGAGTTAGACTCCTTGGAAGACTCGCGGAGGAAAACTCGTCTCTGACGTTCAGTAAGTTTTTGAGGTCTTCCTGGAAAATATTTGTTCCATAAATTCCATGATCATCCACATAACGTCGCATAACCTTTCTAGAGCGATTAACCCATCTAGAAATCTGAAATTGACAAATTCAAGTCTTTAAAGGCCTTTATTTGTCCTTTTTCGATATCATTAAGTCTCTTTCCAGAACCCATCTATAATAATGTAAAATTTCAGTATTTTTACATAAGTATGGACGTGAAGTCATCTATGTAGAGCCTTATTATAATAACCAGCTTTTGTGGGCCCTGTAACACAAATTTTTTCATGGACAGGAAGAGACCCCACGCTCAGTGGTGAAAACCTCGAAAAACAACATTTATCGACGAAATCCCACTGAATTTCAAATTTTGTTTTATATAAATTAATTGCGATCTTGGGAATGATATAAACGTTACTTGAGTGAAAAGCAGCATTAATTTAAAAGATAACTGTGTAGATTGTGTGATTCTTAGATCTGGGCCAAAATTATGCTTCGCACTGTACTTGCGAGCTTTGTTTGTTAGCTTCTAAGGACCGTCTTTGCGTCATTCCCCTCTGCAAAAGAAGAATCCTCTTTATCCTCAGAAATAAAGCTATATATTTCTGAGGCGCCAATTGAGAGGAAGGGAAATCCGGTTTTTTTTTTACGGGCGAGGAAGGAAAACTACATTGTATTATATGAGATATCTATTAAATATCTTCCTATTCTAGCTCTATACCTTCGGAAAGAGTAGTGTAGAATGATTAATATTTGTAACGACAGGTGCAGGTTGGTAAAGAGCCGCCTTCATAAACTTTATGTGTTGAGTTGTGCGCATAAGAAGTCTAGATTACAAGTTCTGCGGAATAAACCTTGAATTATTCTATTTGTATGTTTGTTTCTTATAAGAAAGTAACTACCAACAATAGGATCTGTGGTGGTTATGCAACATAACTCTTTATATCGATATTTTTACGAAATATATCGATAAGAGATACCAGTAATTTTTAAAATATCGATAATTTCAAGGCGCCTCTGACGCTATGCAAATGGCGCATTATAAATTAACTACTATTAATATCGATATTCAATCATTTTTAAAATATGTAAAGAAATAGTAAAGAAATGTTAATGAAGCAAGTAACTGCAGCTGCAAATTAATTCCAGCTGAATGAAGTGGTGTCTGATTCCACACTATCAAACTGCTGGCAGGTAAGCAATGATTCATTTCAACCCGTACAAATCTTTTTGCTTTAATCATTAATTTTCAATATTTAATAATATATTGATGCGTTAATTAATAATATTGTTTAAAAGCAAATTTGAAATGTGTCTATCATAGTTAAAAATAGATTAAATATTACAAATATTCAGTATGTGAAAGAGAAAACCATTTCTCGAAAATCTCACAGTGTTGTGGACGTGGAGGCCAGTCGTCTAAAAGCTCGACGGATTGACAAGATATCAAGAAAAATCTTCCCAATCAGCTTTGCCATATTTAATATTGTTTACTGGCTTGCCTATTCCCTTCCAACAGCGAGAGTTGAACTATGACCTTTGTTTCCCTCTTTGGATTTGTTCTTTATCTTGCGGGCTTATTTTTTGTACGGGAGCCTTCTTTCTGACTTCTCAATCCACCAAGAGTGCAAATCCCTTGAAAGATCACGCCCCTTATCTTATAACTTTATTCTGACGAGCTTATAACTGATTTGTGTCTTAATATTTTGAGATGACATAATAATAACGTTTGACACTACTGTTTGTAGTGCTCTTTTGTCGATATTGTGAGAGGTGTTACATTTACAAATATTTATTTGCGGGCTATTTAGCTTTCTACTCTGGTTTTAAATTCATTTAAAATGGATTCATTGTTCGATTCATTTTCAATTTCGCAAGCTGCATCGGCATTCCTTGTTAAATACAAAATCTCATAGCATCTGTTGCTTGATTTGGACTTAGTTTAATACTAACTCTAGACCAAGAGAGATTATGATGCGAGCTTTAGAAATTACGTGAAAAAATTGTTATGCTAATAACTGGACTTGATTTATTCATTTTAGTAAATATTGCACAAGCATTGCCATGTTCTACCTATATTTAACTTCGTTATCCTGCAAAAAAATTATTATTTTGTGCAATGTTTTTATCTTAAAACTTATGAATGAACTGCTAATATCACGCTTCTAAAGGAAGCTTCTGTGTTTTTCATCAGTCGAGTGTAGCTTTGTGAAATTGATCGAATAGATGACAGGGTTTGCATCGTGGATCTGACGAGCCAATCGTTGATCTTCTAATTAATTTGATATATTTTTCTTATTTTCTAGTGTGTCTTTTCATTGGTCTGACACAATTTTGCGGATGTTTGAAAGTGGTCTCTCGTAGTAACAAATTTATTCTATTATAATTGTCTTGTAAGTCTCTAGATTTGATAGTATGATCTGAACTGATTAATGACAATTCTTTTCTTATTTACGTTCTTTAAAAAAAAACAACAAAGTTTCGATATTCTTAGTAAAACTTTCCATCAAACTTTTATGGCAAATTTCAAGTTAGGCTGTTTCGAGTAAGCTTTATGTTGTGCCATTTGGAATTTTCGAAATGTCAAACTTGTGACTATTTTAATTGCATAATCTTCTGCGTGGATGGGAATTGCTAGTCAAGCTTTGATAAGCTTTTATCAAAAGCTTTTATCAAGCTTTTGTTGGCCTTTACGTTGATTCGAGTTCAAAAACGCATTTGTACAGCACTGAATGGCTTATAAATTTGTATTGTGACCAATTATAAGTCGTAACATGTGAACGTGTTTTCGACGTGGTTAAGAACACTGAAGACAATTTAATACCAGTGTTTTATTCTTCGGATTATTATAATCAATACGCTTAATCATTACACGTGATGAAGTGAGATGAAACACCATTCCAAACCAATGTTCTTTAAAGCCGTCAAAGCATTTGTAAGGTAAATGTTTTGTTCGTGTCTATATTTAGTGAATGGTGTTACGCTGGATGAAGGAAAATTAAATATTTAACGTATGAGCATTCTTCTTGTCTCTAGAAAGTGGACAATAAATAGAATGCGATAAAAATCAAGGCATGTGTCGAAAGTCAGGCAGTGAAAGTTGGGAAGGTCAAAAAGCAAACTCTGTAATTTGACACTACTTTCATAACGCTGAGTAAAGCCTGGCCCTTGTTCAGCTACATTTCTAAGAAATGCTCAAGGATTTTGCAAGGAAATGCTCAACAGATTTTTGTCTTATCACTCAAAACCAAAGATTACCCCAAAATTGGAAGGCTGCCAACATTTCTCTTATTCGATTTCCTGGACTCACAAGTGAAGATCGAGCAGATTGACTCCTAAATGCGTTACTAGCGGATACCCGCAAAGGAATGTTTTGGAATTCACTCTATCTGGTTTAAATTAACGGTATTGAAGACAATCCCGCATTGCAGAACATAATTTTTCCCTTTTAAAATCTTTTGCTAAAATGCTAAAATAAAAAATAAACTCTTTGCTAGTAGCACTACTAGTTCTACTTAATCTCCTTCCCATCCTTCCTACCTGCAATTAATGCAGTTGTCAATTAGAATGGTGACTGAATTTGGCCCTCATTAAACAAAACATTGGGCAAAATTTGGGAATCGGGGAGAACCACGCCCCTCTCCTGCAGCCCTGACTATTAGCGAGAAGCCTAAAAAAGAATGGTCATCCGAATTGGTGCGAGGGTTTACCCCATGCTAAAAGCTGAAATGACGTCCCTGTTACACGTTAAATCTACGTGTTAAACCATTTGGTGGCATGATCCATTTAAAGACTAAGCAAGCATTTGCCCGTACCCAAGCAAAGTCCAGATAATATTTTACAGGGTGGCTGATTGGTTAGTTTACGATTGTTTAGACTTTTTTAATCGTGGGTCGATTCAACCACTACCTTCCGCTGGATGATCAAGCAACGTTTCTGTGGCTCTTTATAGTACGATACTAATTACTAAATACTACAATTTCTAAAGCACAAAAGATTCTACTATAAAAATGAGTTATACTTTTATGTTGAAAATTAGTATGTCAATAAGAAAGACAATTTTTATTTTTGTTAAATTAAAATTCATAAATTAACGTTGTTATATTTTTCATAAAATGTTTTATTTTTAGTAGGCAGAATGTGGCATTATTTAGTTTCTTTCGCTCACCCCCGATTCTATTAGCATTTTCGATGCCATTTTTGGCCATTTTGTCAGAGTCTTGGCTGTTCAATTGATTTTTATTGAATTAAATTTGGTTGCATTCAGTCGTTCAGCGATACAATTCTTCGTGCTGGGTTTTCCATGGGAGAAAACACGTCCGCCGTACGAACGCATCAATAATTTAAAGAGTATATTGAATTTCCTCACGTCTCAGGTATATTGCTTTCTTATTTGTAACTTTCTAAATGCCGTAAATCTAAGAGGCTATATTTGCAATTTAAAGCAAGCTTTGTTTTTGGAATGATATCTCGAGTAGCTGAAAGGCCTTCGAAATTTAACATCGAATACGACATTAATTGACTTTGTTTAACTTATTTTGCTGCGTTCTGCAGTATTATTGTAATTCAAAATCGTTATTAGGTTAGACTTTTAATATTTTTGGGTGGCTAAGCTTTGTTCCAAAAGCATGGTTTAATTAATGACATTGAGAAGTCCGTTTGAGAATTACGACCTTTTGCAAATTTTTGGATATGCCTAGTGTGAATGTAAATTTGGTGTTCTTGTAGTTATTCCATTTTTTTTAATTGCACAATTTAAGTGCACTTTCCCTACGTGTTCAGTGGTGAATGTGCAAGCTGAATTTTAAGGAATTATAAATAACGTGTGGGATTAGGTAAACAAAATCATTAGTGGATTTCAAAAAGACTTGTGTTAGACTGCTATTTGAGCTCATTAGCCTTTGCTAATTTGAAAGTTGTGCTGGCTTAATCTGCTACATTTGGGCAAAGTGTGCTTTGCATTTTTTTTTACTCTTTCAAACATCTTAGCATCATATTCAAAGGTTAAAGAGCCTGTAAATGCACTATTTTATTGCATAAGATGTGGTTGAAATAAACTAAATGTAATGAGTTCACATTAAATGTCCAAACATTTCTGTTTTCTGTAAATTTTGATGTTATTGATGTTTAACTTCTGAGATTGCCAATTATAATAATTCAAGTATATTTTGCAGTATTTACTTATAAATGGCTGAAGTTTAGTTTTATTTTTTTTTTAAATTTATAAACATGATAATATCTTTAGTTGCATTTTGGATGTATATCATATTCTTATTGCAGAGAGAAGTTTCCTCGAGCACATCTAACTGAGGAAGTAGTCCGATAGATCGGTCATAACTTCACCTTCCGTATTTTCCTCGTTTTTTTACTGCGTGTGAGTTCCTTTCCTCGAAGTTGTCCTTAATCAGCTTAAAGCATTAAAAGTTCAGAAGAAAGTCTTTTGATCGAAAGATAAGACACATTGAACATCTATCCATTTGGGAAGATTTTCAAACGTACTTTGTAACAATTGACTCTACTGTACATTTCTGAGCTGTTCTGAATGCCTCAGCAATTTAACAGCATGGCAAACAACAAAGAAAATATCGAGAACCATATAACGTCAAGAATGGAACAAGTTCACATAAAGTATAATTTATCGTTGTGTTTTGTTTGTGCATTCTAATGTTTTAGACATTTCTTGAAAATGTTGTGTAATTTGGCTGAAAACCAACCATATTGTTACCAAAGATAATTGTAATTGGATCATAGTTGTAATATTACAATATCATAAAGCAATGTTTTGATTTCAGTGATGACCAAAATTGGAAGGCCAAGTTGAAGATACCTGCCAGAGACAACAGATATAAAACAAGTGTTAGTAATGCTTCCTAAATGAAATTTGACAATATCTTATTTTGAATTGTGATTTGTTTTAAACAACAGTAGTAAAAGGCTCATGTTTTTTATAGGATGTCACTGACACGAAAGGAAACGAGTTTGAAGATTACTGCCTTCGTCGTCCACTCCTCATGGGCATCTTCGAGAAGGGGTGGGAGAAGCCATCCCCAATACAAGAGGCTAGCATCCCGATTGCACTGGCGGGACGTGACATCCTCGCTAGGGCAAAAAATGGCACTGGAAAGACTGGTGCCTATACCATCCCCATCCTGGAAAGAATTGATACAGAGAGAAATGCTCTTCAAGGTTTGTAACTGCATAATACAAAAATTAGTCTGAGGCACATTTCTGTTTCCTGATGTTTACGCATTAATGAATTTCTTTTGCTTGGTGCTCATCGCTTAGTAAAAACTTTTGGATTCATTCAAGGTTTATTGGTTATAAGGAATGTGAAATGTGGGGGCAGCATTGTTGAAACTCAGCAAAATGAAATTTTTAATTGGTTTATACAATGCCTAGCCATGTTGTGGTTAATGCTTTGACTGTAGTGGGAAAAAGAGTAATTTTTGAAACTTCGACAGTAGTGCACTTCGTCTCACACGTGCGGACTTGTCTTTTTCAGCATTGATCATTGTGCCAACAAGGGAACTTGCTCTACAAACAAGTCAGATCTGTATTGAACTTGGGAAACATCTTAATGTCAAGGTCATGGTGACCACAGGAGGAACAAATCTTAAAGATGACATTGTCAGGCTCTATGATCCAGGTGAGAAAATACATGTCTTGAATGGTGTGCTTTGCAAAAATTTCAAATTGTGCATCTTCTGGATTTGTTCTATTAAATAGAGTCACTATTGAATGCTGACAAATGTTATTATGCTGTGCTCTTAATAAATATAGTAATAATTTGCACTTTTTCAAATTACTCATAATTTCTTTTATAGTGCACATAATTGTGGCCACTCCTGGCAGAATAGTAGATCTCATGAACAAGGATCTTGTGAAAACAAACCAATGTAAAATCCTTGTCTTGGATGAGGTGAGGCTATATTCAGCAAAATGAGTTGCAAAAATGGCAATGGGAGTCTGGATATTTATTTAATGTGTAACTAAAACTTCTTATAATTTTGTCCTTCTGTTCATCAGGCTGACAAGCTCCTGTCTCAGGATTTCAAAGGAATGTTGGACAGCATCATCAGCTCTCTTCCCAGAGAACCACAGATACTTTTGTATTCTGCCACTTTCCCGCTCACTGTTGAGGAGTTCATGGTATGTTTATGGTGAATTTTATATTGACGATGTTGTCCTTGCTCGATGTCACTTCACATAAATTATGCCATTTATTATCTTAAGTTCATCGTGGTTGAATAATAATGTAATTCTAAGTGCCATTTGCATCGTTCCAAGGCTTAAATTATGATTTTTTGGATGCAGAAAAAGCACTTGAACAACCCATATGAAATCAACCTTATGGACGAACTCACACTGAAAGGAGTCACTCAGTACTATGCTTTTGTGCAGGAGAGGCAGAAAGTTCACTGCCTTAACACCCTCTTTTCTAAGGTTTGTATATGCCTCTTAAATTTAGCAGAACGATTTGTATCAGATTTGACAATCCATTCATTTGCCACATTTCAGTTGCAAATCAACCAATCCATCATCTTCTGCAACTCCACGCAAAGAGTCGAGTTGCTGGCAAAAAAAATAACAGAACTTGGCTATTCATGCTTCTACATCCATGCTCGCATGGACCAGCAGCACAGGAACAGGGTCTTCCATGACTTCAGGCAAGGTCTAGGTCGTAACCTCGTCTGTTCTGATCTCTTCACCAGAGGAATTGACATACAAGTAAGATGATGCTTGCTTGTTAAATGCAGATCAACAAATAATAAAACATTGTTTTATTTGCCTTATTTATAGGCAGTCAATGTTGTCATCAACTTTGACTTCCCCAAACATGCTGAAACCTATTTGCATAGGATTGGTAGATCGGGAAGATATGGCCACCTGGGAATTGCTATCAACCTCATTACATATGAGGATAGGTGAGATTACTTGTTACTCGGTCATGATGCATTTGACACTTTGCTCATTTGAATTTGCTTTATTTTTTGTGATTTATTATAACACGTTATCATTACAAGTTGATATTGGTAGACAAATACTTTGGAATTTGGAATTTATGATAGCATGTTGAGTTTCACTAATTTTGCAATACAGGTTTGCCTTGCATAAGATTGAGCAAGAGCTTGCAACGGAGATCAAGCCAATCCCAAAGGTGATCAACAAGGAGCTGTACGTGGCCGAGTACTGCATGGAAAACCCTGAAGACCAGCACAACGGCGTCGAGAGCCGCAACTCTGCCTCGACCACTTCTTCATCACTTGTTCCCTCATCACAGGTCAAGAGAGACTGATGGTCATTATGATGAGTTTACTCGTTAATGTTCGTGATGTGGAAGACAGCTCTGCTCCTCCCTCCTTCTATTGCTTGCCTGTTGAATTTTGTTGTTTTTTTTTTGTGGAGTGACCGAAGGTCTTATTTTTATTTTGGCTAAAACACCATCAGAACTATGATTATGAATGTTATTGTCGTAATATTATTAACAATATCAATTCCATTGTAAGGCCACTGGACCGACTCCTTCGCGATGCTTGTCGCGAGGGATTTGTCTTTTCAGTAATTTCATGAATAATATTGTCAGAATGATCTTGCTATTGTCCTTTATTACAACGTCGACATTCTTTTTATGACAGCGAGATGTAAATAGATGTGGTGCGTGACAACTGATATGATATTGGCAGTGATGCTGATGACGTCTTCAACAATCACAAGTGAACCAGAAGTTAATATCGATGCCATTCTTTGTCACTGCAATGTATGGTTTATGTGTGGATGCATGAAGATGTTATATGTGTGTATATAAAAGCATTTGATGTGGTCGAAAGATGAATGAAGTCTTGCTCATGAGGAGAGCAGTAGTGGAAATTGGTTGAGTGCTTTAATCTTTGTTTCATATTATTATCATCATCATCATTGTCATACTTCTATCATTAATGCCCACCTTTCATTGTTCTACTTATCTGTTGTCGTTATTATTAGTTGTCCTGTTCTTCTGAGTGACCTGTCTTTAATGAAGTTGTCAAAAGCGGCAGCTCTCGAGATATGGTGATTGTTTTGAAGTGTGTGTGGTGAGATTGGTCTTAATGGTGTTGAGTGGCTCAAATGTATATATGCATGTCTTTGCACTGTTGGTGCTATAATGGTGATGTCAGATTATGATTGCAATGTGAGATGATGATGTGCACTGGTGAATTGTGGAAAGGCTGTACTTGGTGGTGTTCATGTCCATATGATGGGAGATTCAGAACAGCCTTGTGAGTATTTGTTGGTTGGTAGATGAAATGTTGATGAATGAATGGATGGATGCTAGGAAGGCTGTTTTGATATATTTGAATGAAGGAATGACATCCTGCTCGAGGTTGAGAACACCAGCTATGGGTGTCATACTCATCTGATGTTTAAATACATTCACTCACTCATCATCATTTGATATATTCATTCAAAACATTTTCACAGATTCATTCATTAATTGACTCAACACATCATCTCATTTGTGACTCACATCACACATTTCAACCACCCACACAAAATTCATGGGTTTGCAGCATCATTAATTATTCTATTATTACTGGGTAAGGGCTTTCTGATATTATTACATGCATTTCATCTCTATTGTTGTTATTATTATTATTATTATTATTATCTTGTTATTGATATGGTATGGGGTTTATGATTAGGGTCGGGTCATAATCTTGTTTTGTGGTGAACCATGTTCTGCTGAGAACTTTAATTTTTTTATCATCTCATTAAGGTGTTCATCTGGCATTACACAAATTATGGCTCTTTGCCTCCTTTGCCATCATCAACTTTCTGGGGTCTCATCATTTTTATTTAATTTATGGTCATCTCCTTTATAATTATCATTACTATCACACATTTCTTTATCCTGGGTATTTTTATTCCTTTTTTTGAACCTTATAATGGTTCGCAATAAGATTTCCTCATAGTACAAAGTTTTTACGAAATCAAATTGGTCCTAGATATTCTCTTCCCCTCTTTTTGGAAACATTTCAAAACTTCTCCAACTTTGAATAAATTGAGAAATAAACAATAGTTTGAAAGTAAGTGCAAGATTTGATAAGCATTACAGAGGGACTTTTGGTCACATGTGGTATTGTTGGAAAAGGTGGTGGTGAATGGCTTGATTGGAGGTCTTGCCATACTCACAAGTGCATGGGGGCTTTAACAACGGTTACCTTGTTCCTTTGATGGAGCTCGTTAAATTCTCGGTTCTTGATATTCCATGATATTTGTGATCTTTAACTTTTGAGTTGACAAGATGTTAAGTTTGACAGAAGCTCTGGCAATTTTTATTTCAAATGATACAAGGTTCTGTTCATGCCTTTGTTTGTGCCACATGTGATGTTTTCAAAATGAAAGCTAACATCAAGAGAAGAAATAAAAGATTTGAATCCCTCTGAGTGTAGCTTTCTCAATTCAGGTTTTTGAATCATTTCTTGTAGGCTAAGTAGAACTACAGGTAACTGTGACATCGTCAGAAAATACTTTAATAATTCCCATGAGATGCGATGGAATAATAGTCAATTACTACCCAGCGAACGCAGTTATTAACAAGTAAGGCTAGTCGTAAATCAGTAATAGCAATCACTGCTAGATGAAATCAGCGAAAATAGTAAAGAGTTAAAATAAAAGCGTCCCCAAGCACCACAGCAATATTGAAATTGTCTTGCCACAACATCAAATAATCACTTGAAAATTAACAGAAGAAACAAAAATCATTTCAGCCAAGAATTTGAGCCGGGTCGTTGGGGCAAGTCTTCAAATAAGACATTGTAAGAACATTAAAAAATTTGTTACTGGCCCCAACATTTTACGAAATAAAATATTGTAAAAATATTACGCATGATAATAAGTGATAATAACATTCAAAGGAAGCAAGATTTTGAAAAATTAATTAAGTAAATAATCATAATAATCAATGGAAGGGATTCTGAGGCAACTAGGCTGACATATGCAAATTCACAATTAACTTAACAGTGGCAGCAGAGGTTGGATATTTTCACCAAATCAGAAACAATCAATAATAAGGAATATGTTTTCAGGTTCATAAAAAAAAACAATATGTTGTTAACGCATTTCAATTGGCCATTCAAAGCCATCTTAGGAGCACACGTCCTCAAATTCCAGTCACGAGAGCTGCAGCAGCAGGAGTTTCATCGTAGTCGCCGTTGAGGTAGAGTCGGACATGGAAAAAATATCTGCCGAGCTGACTCGTTCCATCCTTCTTCAACATGCAGGTGGTTTCAGAACCAAGAGGATTTGCAGCTTGCACAATTACTGTTTCCACTGAAAAAACCTTGGCACCTAGAAATATGGAAAACACAAGAAGACATCAGAGTCGTTTTTCCATTAGCATTACAGTGCATCGGCTTCTCACATGTTATTTGGAGCCACCTGTTGACTCTTTCCATGAGTGATCTCATGTCCTCAAACTTGCAAGCATCAGAATTCATGGCAGCGATGGGAATAGGTCTGAATGTTCTACAAATTTCAATTATATTCCAAGTTAACATTCCAAGTTTTCAATAATTGTACAACACATAAAAATTGTTATATACATCCCAGAAGTGAATGTTTAGCATAAATTAACATACATTACATGTTCTTCAGAACATTTAAGAAGTCACTGACATGTCATGTAAAACAATTACTCAGTTCATGGCTTTACATTAAAGCCTTGAAAATACTAATCACCCTACTTAAATTATCATTTCATCCAATGTTATCCTTAAATTGAATCAGGCTGCTTGCTTTCAATACCCTGAAGCTTAATTGATGCCATCCAGGATGTTGTCAGACTGACATAAACTTTGAATAATAATGATGATGATTCATTTGACACTATGTTGGCACAGAATAACACTAATATGCTCAAAATGTAAAGGTGATAATTATGCAACATCTATTTATTAACTTGATTTCCTAATTTGATAATCCTATTTTACATTATTTAACATTTTACTCATTAGAATATCAACAACCTGTATGAGAGCCTGGTCTCTGGCTGAGGAAGAGCAGGATAGGCTCTTTCTCCCCTCTCGACGACGAAATAGGCTCGGACAATATTTAGGAAGTTTGTGCTTCGACCACCATGCTCCCTGTAGTGACACCTCTCCTCTGATGATACACCAGCTGTAATGATATCATCATTATAATCTATAATAATAAGTCATCTAACAGCTTCCATGATATTATGGACCTGATGTTATGACTAACAAAATATACAATCTTCACAAAGCCATGGGAAAAATCACAGCACACAGTTGTAATGAAGTCGAACATGTGTGCTGCACATATGAAAGGCACCAGAACTTTGTTCAAAAGAATGTTTAAACAAATGTCTTTAAAGTAAATCTGACGAGGTTGCAGCATCATCCATAAACAAACTTTTTTTAAGCTTCACAGGTATGGTCTGTATGTTCTTGAAGGAAACACCTTGCTGCCTGGCAACCCATCGACAGGCCCTGTCCATGACGTCTGCAAACAGTTCGTATCCCCTGTTGTCCTTGTTGCGGTTTGTTCGACTAGGTACAAAGTCCTGATAACCTGGAGCATCGACTTGGATGTATTTAATGAGCTTGAGTGTACAAAATATCAACTAAATAAGCTATAAAATGCTGAAATGCAAACAATCGAGTACATGAAAGCCATTCTTACTGAACAAATTATTGTGGCATCACGATGCTAAAAATATTTTTAAAGTCACAAACAATTTCTAATCATTTTAAACCACTAAATCAATATAATTTCAAACAAAATCCTTGATTGGACAAGCGACATAGCAAAAGATAACGTATCATTGAAATTAATGTTGGATATCTGTTGGTCCTCACATGATAATAAGGCATTATAAATACCATCCTAACGCTTGGCAACCATTCCAACTTAATTGGAGGAAAATAATATTTATAGAGCATTAGGTAGCGATGTCATGCAAATAGTTCTGCAGTGAAAAACAACATGATACATGGAGGCCTCACTCACCAATGGTTTCATGTCCGACAGTTGGACCCAACAACGTAAAGATTCTAATGGCAAAAAAATTCTCCCTCGAGCTGTTCAGGTCTTCCTTCCAATGGGTCTCCTCCACATTAAGATTCCCCTCAGAACACGTCACCCTCACTGTCTCGACGGTGATGATTCTCCCTGTTGGTGATGAGTCACACCATATTAGTCTAATGACTGCCAAATTTTATAAATACCCAGTTAAGGATGACAAGACAAGTTAAATTCAATTATTGCTGAAACTTAGCATTAAAGCTCTTACTACCTCCCCATTCTCTTAGAGGGCATCATTATCATCATCATTATTATTATTTATGAACTGATTTGTCATCAAACCCACCATCACAGGAGTTTGAGGACAAGAAGTTGTTAATTTCACTGACAAGCTGGGTGAGGTTCTCCACAGGTCTCATGGGGAATATTTGGCACTTTATGATGGCAGCCCGATGTTCTCTGACACCACTCGGTACGACCAGCTTCTCGTACCAGAATCTAATAAAAACGTTAATTGGGTGTGATACATGTTAACCAAATATCATGGTCTAATGAAATTATAATGCACTGAATAGCAATAGAGCCTGTACATTGTGATATTCAAATATACATCATTAGTTAACATAGTGTTGATGGAAGTAATAGAAATAAGAATTTATCAGACGTAGATGTAATTTCAATATTTGCTAAACTTCATTGGATGCAATTAATCTCTCAAATCAATGTTATACAAATATGTATCCTATCAATCCATTAACTTGCCAAGCATTAATGCTGTGGGCATCAATTAAATGCAATGGCAATAATTACTGATGCATCAGTATAAGGATATTGTCAGCATTTGCTCATCAAAGGTAACAACATGAAGCAGAATACTTTTTGGGGGCAAATACAAAGTTGCTAAAAAGAATAATATTGATTCAAAGGTATAAAAACTAGTTTGAGTACACAAAATGTAAAATTAAATTATCGACCCACCTGAGACCTCTCAGATGAACGGTGGTGGAGAACTTCTTGAATGTCGTGTCGTCCGAGAAAATGTCCTTCTCTTGTGCGTTGAACCACGTCATGGTTTCGCACGATAGGAGGTTGATGTCGTTATGTTCTTCCAGCCATGCGTTGGCTCGTAATACTAGGGCACTAGAATGAAAAATTATGATAATTAGAACTAGCATTAAGGAATTATGAAATGACCATAATCACAATAGATATATAAGAGTACTTTATAAAGACTATCCCTGTTAAACTAATCACTTAATTATATTATGTAAAACCATCAAGGTCATTTTCTATCTACTGCACCACCTTATTATTTTGTAAAATTTAATTGCTAGTTAAGGAATATGAAACATATAAAATAGTCAAATTAGGCTTCCAAGTGAAAGCACATTGAATTAGGTATACTCAATTTATTGTGGCATGCAGGAACACAAGGAGCCTCTGAGCTGATTTGCATACCAAGTATATATTATATTACATTGTTTAACGACATAATGCATTTGTTATTAACCATATTATTATAGTTTTTGTACATCTGTCAGACTGTTAAAATATTTACATTCATTGTATTTCCCAATGGCATTGGTGCCTTTCTCTGTGAAAAATATATATATAAAGTAGTTCCACTTTAGAAAACACCAAGAAATCTTTTTAAATAATCATAAATACACTATAAAGTTAAATTTAAAAAAATCCAACCTTATCTTAAATTTAGATAAAAACTTCTAATTCCAATTTGGAATGGGTTTTTTATTTTACACCATTTCAAGAGTTTTTTTTCCAAAAGGAGTTAATTAGCTCAATAAGTTAATCTTTAAGACAGTTATTTAATATATTTACACAAGAGAATTGACTAAATTTAAGTAAATAATCATAAAATGTGACATTTGACCCTCTACTAAAAACTTTCGAATAAATCCTTTAATAAATCAAGTCATTCATATCACATTCATACACTATTTTCATAAGAAGTTGGTGAGAACCTCTCAATTATGTAGCTAGAACAGACCTGAATGACTCATACTGGTTTTTCCCAAATATCCTCTTCTTGACTAATCTTGGAATGAAATCCATGTAACAAAGTTTTTTTGAAGATGCAGATCGGCTTGGAGTCCCATGACTTTCCATAGATGTGTTTGGAAGGGTGGAATAAGGTGGTGGGGCCTCCATGGCACTTGGTGGTAAGAGTTCTGGATCTTCTAGGGGGGCAGAAGGGCCTTGTGTCGCAGAGGCAGACAGGATAGGATACCCATTAACAAATAGACCATTAACACTTGAAGACATGGTTGGACTTAATCGACAATAACATAAATGGTTATGTATTAAATATTGAAATATAATGTTGCCAGATCTTTTGCAACGTTTGATTAAATGATGCCAAACAATTTAATTACTACTAAGTGTTTATAAATACCCGCAAGTACTATAAACGAAAAGTTAAAATATTATATTTGGGACGATCACTTCAAGTTTGTGTTAAACTTATTAAACGAGTTGGAAAATCACTTGGTCCCCTCAAAAGAAATCAAAAACGACCGCAACAACTATTCACGAAATCCATGTCTTGTTAAAGTTGCCGAACCACTCACGAACGATAACCGAATAGTTAGTTAATCAAAGCCTCACCAGCGAACAAATTATTAACAATGCATTGTCGGATGGACACTATTGTATTGGAAATTGTCAAACTTTAACGATTTATCTCGCCTCAAAGTTTTGAAATAATTTTAAAATTCTCATAAATTAATTTAAATACTAAAGATTCACCCCAAAAAAGCAAATAAAAATATAAGCCCAGTCCATTGGTGCTAAAAACGAAAGGAGCCAAGTTAAAAAGTCATGCCAGCAAGCGCGCTCTACTTGATAATACATAATTTTAAAGTTACAAACAATAATGTAATTAATTCAAATTTTATCAAAACATCGATCTAATATAACGCAATGCAATTTTAGGAGCCCGCAAGATGTCAAGCTATCGATACAGATCTGTATCACAAATTCCAATTAGTTTTCTGTTGTAATGACACTAAAGCTCTGATGAATTAAAATTAAATAAAATAGCTAAAACAAGCTGAAAGACATTGGTCTACATATTAAAAAATAAAAGCCTTCATATTACGTTATAGTTATTTAATTCTACAGGAATTTAGAAGCTTTCTACGAATTGAATGCAGGGACATCATTGGGGGGGAGGAGGGACCTGATTCTTTGAGAACCAGTAGTGGCAAGACATCAGACACCCTTTTTATATGCCTATTGTCTAGCAGCGACATAATTCTGAGGCATGAAGTGGAAGCGGTGCTGTAAGGATTAAGTGTCGTTTGGAATCTGAGTAAAACATTACGTTTGTTCTGTCAGAGGTGAGACGGAGGTGGTTAGAAGATGCCCAAGTGGTAATTTCGCAGAAGCACTCAGTAATCTGTCGAATGAGACGTGAAACCTCATCTGTTTTGGAATTTGAAGCCGTATATGAATGGAATTGTTTTGAATCTGTCAAGTAGAGAGAAACTTATTTGACCGAGGACTTAGCCCTGCGGTACGCCGGTTGTTCTGAGTCAAGGCCAACAGTAGACAGTCAACAATATGATGGAAAATCGTGAAGGAGCTCCAGCTATTGGTTCACGTAAGTTTTTGAGTATATCATTAAGAAACCTAAAATAATCTTGAGAAAAAGGTATGGGCAATCTCTGAGAGATCCGTCCCAAACTGGTGGAAATACCAACATCCCAAATGAAAACCAACCGCAGCAAAAGTAATTAAATAAATCCAGAAGCCTAATAATGCCTGACTCTCCCTCAAGAAGTTGACAAGTGGACTCTTTTTGGCACTTAATGCTCAGTTAACTTAGGCTTACACCACCCATCAGCTGGGTACATTTCAACCTTGCAGGAACTAATTAGTGGTTACAGCTTAAATAAGCTGAAGCATCAGAGCTCTAGGCTCCATCAAAATGAAAAAGTATGTGAAACAGATTTAACTGGGCATGTCACACCATCCAAATCAATTTTATTATTGTTAGCCAGCATCATCTGCACTGTCAGTGTGCCGACTCGATCGTGCGGCCAAGAAATGGATCCTAGCAAGCATAACAAAGACTTCGTTTCAAGAAAATGTTTTTATTTCATACATTGTCATTTTTGTAAGATAAGGATGAAAAATATAAACTATTAGTCGAGACTGTCCTGCATCATAACAGCATTCTTACCATTAACAAAATAATGTTAAGTAAATGAAATTTCTTGTGATTTCTCAAACTCCAAGTTGCACTCAACCACCATTGGGTCATTTCTTTGAAAGGTTTCCATGGCCTCCTGTAATGTGACATTCCTTATAGTTTGAACAAGGCAATTATTAAGATTTAGATGAGTAGTCATCTTAACCATCTGTGATGCCTTATACACCCCATCCCCCAGTATAATATCCTCATTTGGGATTGACTGTTGCTTTAGTGGCAAGGATTCGACCTCATAGTCAACAACAAAATTGTCTATTGATGAGGCAACATGTTCAAATCCATCAGATGGCACAATGATCTCAGAGTTTGGCAGACCTTCAATAGATGCCTGTTCAATGTTTAGCATATTTGGCTCTTCAACGGAGTTGATCACCTGTTCATTAAAGATCAAGTTCTCAGATGCAGTTTCTTCATCATAAATCGCAGTCACAATGTCATCCATGACTATCTCTTCTACTGTGACTTCCTCAGATACTAGCTGTGGATGATTCAGAATGAAATATTCATCCAAGTCATTGGTTATAACCTCCTCCTGGATGGCCATGTTGACAATTTCTTCCACTTTTGTAACTGGTGGAATGAATCGTTCAATTGGTGTTTGGCCAGGGCAATGGACCTGGCGATGCTGGAGGCTAGGAACATTAGTAGACAAGTTTTGCATCACTCTTTGGTGTGGCTTTCTGAGAGAGTACTGAATCTTTGGTGTCTTGGCAAGGGGTATGGGTAGTTTAATGTTGGAATTATCAGAGTATAACATATCCTCTTTTGGAAGAATGCTTTGCACAGCTTGAGAAATAATGTCAGCATCATTGATGTTGTATGAACCTGAGTTTTGGTGCTGGGAATACCTGGTGGAAGATTTAATATCTTCGGCTCGAAGATTATAGAGCTCCCTTGCATCGTATTCAGATAAAGTGTCATTGGAGAAGGAGTCTGACCTGTCCTGATGCATTGATGAATGATTTGATTTCATAGGCCTGGTTCTTGCACAGCCTTCAAGTTCTGAGTCAATGCTGCTGACACTGCATACATCAGATTCAGCGTCCATCATTCTCAACCTTTTGGAAGGCCTCTCTCCATCCCCATTGTTGTCATACTCGTTCTCAATTCCTTCCCCAAGAATCTTCTTCATGAACTTTTCAGATTCTCCTGCTGCTGATCGCTTCATTCGTGGTGCTCTACGTTCAACTGAGGTTTAGAATAATAGAATAGAATTACAACCAAATTAAATATTTTGTGGGTATCTTCCTCAAGAGGAGCCAAGTTATAATAAGGATCATTGATGTCTTCTAGATGTTGACATACATTAAGCAAAGAGAGCAAAAGCATCAACTAACCTTATGGGAAGAACAATGAAATGCAAGAACTATCATTAAAGTAAATATCTCAAACCTTGATTATATGCCATGTGATTCCTGTATTTAAATGTCGAGGGGTGCCGACCAAGTTGGTTGGAAAAGTTTGTTCCATAAGAGGAAGATTCTGGAGGAGTACGGACTGCGGTGGAGAGTTCTGATAGAAGGTGAAGGCCGCCTTCGTCTTGGATCTAATGTCGTGGATAAATAAGGTGATCAGTGATGTGATCATACCATCAATTGATCAACCTGTTTCCTTTTCACTCACCCTATCTCCTTGGACCTGGTCATAATCACCAACAGAGTTTTCTGCCAATGAAGCGTGGTTCTCCTCAAAAGATTCATTGAAATTACCAAGATAATCATCATCATTGCTGGAAGCAGTGATTTTTTCCAAAGAAATTGCTCTACTGTTGAGAGGGTAGACCCCTGTATGGCTGAAGTTTTTCTGAATCTCTTCCCGAAATGACTCACTCTTGTCGAACACTTTCTTCAAAGTCTAAAAACGTGAATATGCATCACATCCATCAGCCAGCATTTTCTCTTCCAATTCAAATTATTTTTATGAAAATTGTGCCATTAAAGCTTCTTCTCTAATAGAACACTTCATGTTTTCAATTCTTTACTCAATGAAATTGTTATAACAACTACATTCTCCAAATTTTAATGTCATATTGAACAACTCAACCTACCTAAATTTTTAAGGGTTAATGATTGAATTTTGCTAGTTGTTAATAAATATACTCGACACGCTATACTCCAGAGGTGTGCTTTCTGGCTCCAAACCCTGTTTAGGTGCAGAGTTCAGATTATTGACAGATTTGGAGTGCGGGTTAGCCCGGGCGGTTTCGTTCCTGCAGACAGCGGTAATGGCAACAATCTTAATGTGTTCAAAACCTAGCTAGCACTGCCACAAGTGCCCTTGGGAAGGAGCACTACATAAATGGTTAACAAAAAGCCCTTTGATGCTATGCATATGGCATTTTATGAATGAAGTACATTTTGACTTTTGATTTATGTTATCATTTCGAGACTAAATTTTTGTGTTCATCTAGAATGTGGTCAGACCTTTTGGACAATAAAATATTCAATGAATCTTGTTCTTCTATTTAACATGACAGTTTAACATGAATTTATGACAGTTTTACTATCTCACCTGAGCAACTTGAACCTCATTGAGGTCATGACCCATGTTGCCATTTACTGAACTATGGCTCAAATTTACCCCATTGAGAATAACCCAATTGAGGCACTTCTGGAAGCATTGCTCGAGAGAAGTAGACAATGAGTTCAAAGGCTGGAGGGCCTGAGTCAAACTGACCGGCATGCAGACGAGGTTGACGTTCCTTTCGATCGATAATTCAACCAGTCTAATGGAAACATTTCCTGACGAGGAACGAGACATAAAAATTAGGCTATTTCATGACACATTCTTAAGATTATCAAAACTTACGATTTGATTGGTTCAGGAACAGTACGTGAGGCTTCTGTAAGTTATGAATAACTTGTGACTTTACTTTTGGAAGGAAAAAATCTTTGAACCAGCATAATAGGAGCCTCTCGCGAGACATATCCGATGACGACACGAACATTGCACCGGGAAATGCCTGGGTGGCAGACGTTTTAATTTAATAATTATATTAAGAGTAAGTTTGCACCTTTCAAGTTTTTAAATCTCCAGACACCTGCTGCATTAACTGAATGGCATTCCTGTCAAAGTTTCCGACGACGTACGGAGCGAGCAGAGAACCGTCTGCAGAAGCAGTCAGGATTATCGAGGTTTTTGGCAGACTCGGAAGCTGAACGGACGTCATGCAGTAAATGCGACTTGGTCTATCTTCACAGGGAATATCTCTATAGACCTGTTACATCAACTATCACATTAACCATTGTGGTCAATATTGGCTGAATGTATATCAATAAAAAAATTAGGATGATATTTTAGCATTCATTGAATGCAGAATAATCACCAATATTGTCATTTATTTTTCATATATTTAGGAAACCACCAACCCTTGAGGAAACCTCAAAGAATCTCTTCAACATGACATTCATCTTTGAAGTGCTTGGTGATGCAACCCTGCTGGATGATTTGTTAACTCGTGCATCTGTTAATTAAACATTAATCACTTACTTACTTATTAATTACTTTATCATTTATGCCCTGCAAGACTAATTCGCAATCATAAATATGTTGTGCTTGTGTACGATGTCATATCAGGTGTTAGCTTGAATATTTAAAGCTTCGAAGTAACAAACTGCTTTAGCATTATTGTAATAAAACATTGATGATTATTATTTTAGATTTTGGCAAGAATACATAAGTCCACATCGAATTTGAAGTTTGGGTTATATCTAAAACATAGGAAGGTCTTTTTTATTTTGAATAATTCAAAATGAAGGCTCACATCAAGTCTGTGCCATTATTTTTGTTTTATTATTTGTATGCATAATATTATTTTTGTACTGATGTTATTCAAACATTTAGAGCTACTATCTGAACAAAACTTTGTAAATTGCAGCTAAAAGATTGAATGAAGAGAATCATTACAAAAAGGTTTCCACTTGAATCATTAGATCATCACACTAAAACTCTAAGAATCAAAATTAGTTTAATCCAAACAACAGGAACTCCCTCTAGAGAAATAAAAAATATAGAAAGATAATGGAAAAGTACTGCATGTTAATATCAGATGATGAAGGATCTGCTTCGAATGCGTCGATTTCCAATCAACCAAAAAAATATTTTTTCAAAATGTTATCAAACTTTCTACTCTCATTCACTTCAAACATACTTTCTCATCTTTTTACAAGCAAATTAAAAGTGTAAATAAACCATGTAACAAATTCCAGACTATGGCCTTTCAAGTTAACACCTTGTTAATTGATGACTAAAGTTTTTTAAAGTTTTTATTTTTCTCCAATTTACCTTTTACCCATTTATCTAAAATCTCTAATTATTAATTAATTATCTCTAAAAAAAAGAGTACATATACATGAGAATATATTTATCCACAAGTATTAAACCTATTCACATTACCCAAGCTCCAGAAACTCATCCATTCGACAAATAAGGCTGGCTTCACTCATCTTCATTGCTATTCATCTTGATTGATCAGAAAATAGATTGTTAGGAGTATTTCATGTTCATCACTTCACTTATGGAATATCCTGTTTTCTATTCATGATAGCCTTGCATGGCTGAATAGATTTGAGTTGCCTAAGGTGTGCTCCACAGAAATTAAATATTAATGACAAGGCATGGATGTGACTTTTCCATTAATGATGCATATGTTTACAACTTTTAAAAAAGAACAACCACAATTGCTAAAATTAAAGCAGCTCTCATCTCTGCTAACAATTGCACTTCAGTCTGAAATCAAGATTTACATGTGTGAAGGACATATCACAAGTGATCCCCAACTTGGGGTAATTTTAACAACATGATTTGAACAAAATAAACTGGAGAAGATTCACTTGCACTTTGTGAAGAATGATAATTATTAATTATTTAAATCTGGTAAATTTGCAGTAGCATAGTTTTAAATATTCTAGACGAACATTTTATTTTGATAATCAGCATGATGGTCCAATTACCTGGATGTCTCTTTATGAAACCCGAAAGCCAGTTATGCCCCGGCATATTTGGGAGTTGAGAGGAGCATTGTTTGGGGTTCCTCTTGAGGATTTCATGAGCTTTTTCTCTTATATCGAGACACTGGATATTAAATCCACATTCTACCATGTGCTGAAACAAATTTCAGTAAATAAACTTAATAAAAATTAAGCATTCAAATGTTTAATCTATAGATTTGGCTTGAATGTCAACGAGTGTCACATAGCAATAGAAATCTGAGGAATAATAAAAGAACTATTTAAATAAGCCTAAACTAATAGACAAAGCAAGATGATTGCTTGTAACTTCTTAACTTGCAATAGGCATCTTACATTTATAATCCTGACAAGTTCTTTTTCATCCTCAAAACTAAGAGCCGTTTTTACACCAGGCCTTGTACCGTGAGTCACCCTTCCCCGAACCCTGTCTTTAAGAGTGCTGTAGGGCACATTGAATTGTTTAGCAGCCCCACGAATGGTCATTGAGTGGTCACTAACTTTCTTCATGGCCTCCATCATGTCTTTATCATGCCATTTCAATCTATTGATCAATTGTGTAATTAATTTGCGCCATTCTCTAATTTTTTTATAGAAATTA
This sequence comes from Hirudo medicinalis, assembly GCA_011800805.1. NCBI lineage: Eukaryota > Metazoa > Annelida > Clitellata > Hirudinida > Hirudinidae > Hirudo > Hirudo medicinalis. The sequence continues at coordinate 36,379 of MPNW01000338.1, forward strand.
TGCATTACAAAGTATTTCCTTTCAATTTAAAACACAAACCACCTGCATATGGACATCAATTTTTTGATTGTTTAAAAGATGTGGGACACCTTTAAAATCTCAACAAGGATAAAATTACAAACAATTTGATTCTGCAGTACTAGTTGAGATGGGGCCTAATCAGTAGTTATTGAATAGCACCACAAGGAAATATTACCAGCCATTGTGAATTCGAAATTCAAATACAAAATTTAAATATGGGTAAAAATATTCATCAACATGTCCTGGAGCGCTTGTGTAAGTCATGGAATCAAAATCATTAATTTCTAGAAAAGGATAGCAATGAAGAATTTACAATGCACAACCTTTCAGCAAAGGGCCTCTTTTTTGGTTTTGTCAATCTGCCAGTGCCTAACAATCTTCCAGAGTTTCTTCTTTTAGAGCTATAATCACTCTTGTAGTCGTCATCACCCATTTGGGCATATTCTCCATATGCTCCTCGTTCATCTCGATCATTGTTGGGATACCAATCATCTTGATCCTGTTTAATGTTCTTTAATCTAGTACCAAACTGCTTTATGTTGTTCAATTCAAGTTGCTTTTCTTTTAGTGTTTGGCCTTTATGTGATCTATGTTTGGAGTGATGTTGATTAATGTAGTTGTTGTTGTCAAAGCTGTTGTTGCTGCTTGTCTGCGAAGCATCTCTTTTATGTGGGGATGATTCAGAACCAGAATTGAAGGCAAAATATTGTGCTGAAGAGTTTGACGTGCAGTTTGGGTCGAATTCATAAACATTTGCAAACGTCCCATCGGTTTCAACGACTTCACACTTTTGAAAACAGCTAGCGTTTTCTATAACGATTTCTTGACATTGAACATCGGCTCCATTTACTATGGCGCATTCCTCTTGTACAAAGCAATCGCCTGACGATACTACATGATAAAGTCCCGGAACGTCAGCTACGTCTGCATAGATGACTTCTTCTTTAATAATCCCTTCGATATTTTCGATATTGCTTGCCATGTAAGGGCAAATCCTTCAATAAAATAAAACAGATGATTAATGTTTTCAAACAAAACAGGCGAAAATTAGGGAACTATTAAGCACAAGTCTTGCTAATTTCGCTCAAAATGGCCCAGTACGAATGAATGAAGTGAGCAAAGATAACTCCTGAGGCACCTACTTAGAAAATCTAGGGCTCAAAATATCGAAATGGAAATAACAATAAATAATTAACTTTAAAATTGTTTATAATTAATACAATATCATTACGTGGTTGAAATTTTAGAGTTCATAGAAAAATGGGTGATAAAATACGCCAAATATTAGCTGGATGATAATAAAAATATCGTTATTTTGTGAAAAATATAATATTTAATTTTGAGTAGTTTTTAATAGTTTTTATTTTCCATAGATTAGTACAAAAATATAAATTTCATAAACTTTACTAAATATAATTGTGCACCTTTTTCTAGTTCTAAATACAATTTGAATTTTTTATAAAATACTTTATTACAATAAAATAATAGCATAGAGATTTTCAGAAATTAAGTTGTAAGTGAAAATCGAATAATGAAGAAAGTGCATGTAATTCTTTGCGAAATTATATATGCGCAAATTTATTATAATGTGAAATAATTTAATTTAATGGGTGCATCGTTTTGTTTTAGTAATTATGTAAATTATGTAGTCGTCTAAGAATCTTGAAAACAAACTTTTAATAAAATAAAATAAATTAATAATAATAATAATAATAATAATAATAATAATAATAGCAGATAATCAAAACAATCGATCATTGCTTAATGTCCAAATGATATTTGGTGAGCCAACTATAGTTTATGCGATTCTCGATAAAGTGAAAGGAAGTGCAATGTTTTTTCGAAAGCTCTAAAAATGATGCATTTGTCAAAGTTTGATCCTGATCATCATAACTTGGTTCTCATTATAGCAAATTACAATTTACGCCAACAGGTTTCAATTATCTGCAATTATACGTTATTTCTTTAAAGATATAGTTTAAACTGTCAATTTTACAAAAATAAAAAGGCTTTAACGATTCAAACTGGATATCCTTATAAATCTTATCACCATATGAAGAAAAGTATACTGATCCTGTAAGATTTTTCATGCTTTCTTATCTTGATGGTACAGTTCTGAGGTAATCTATTGAGGGCCTGAATTTGTTTTCTATATTTTGAACAATATTTTCCTTGTGTGTTTCGATAGAACTCAGATGGTTCAGTTTCTTCAAAACAATCTGTAGGCTAAATTAGCTTCCTACCAGAGGCGTGGCTAGAGGTTTCGGTGCCCCGGGCGAAACTGATAATTTGGTGCACCCCCTTTACATTATTAATTTGGTATCCAATTATGACGATCCTGATAATTTGATGTCTATCCCCCTTAACATTAGTCATTTAGCGCACACGACGGCCGCCCTTCCCCCAGCTACGCCACCGCTTCCTGATAATAAACTAGGTCATTTAACAAAACCGTAGATAATTCTTGTTTTATTATCAAAAATTATTTAAAAGAAACAAATTAAAGATAAATTCACATGACTGAAATCTCATAACTAATAAGCGCCGGATTTTCGGCCAGACCAAGAGCTTCCTTCAGTGTGACTTGTCTGACCATTTCAGCTGGGTGGTTGTTGATCATAATTTTCATTGTCAACTGTACCCTTTGACTTGCTCTCAATGGTATTCCTCTTAATAGGATAATTTCTTCATTTACTGAGAGATGGTCATTGGGAACCGCATTGTTAGTATCAGACAGAGAAACAGCGACTTCATGCGATGGTGTTTGGGGCTGATAGATGATTCCTGCATTCAAATGTGGTTTAATTTCGTATTGCTGCGTGTCACCAGAATCTGTGCCAGACATAAGTTCGATGTTGTCTTGAGTGACAGAGAAAGTGTTATCGCAGTAAGACATCTCATCCGTGACAATTTCTTCTATTAACTCTTGAGACTCAACATCCTGCGGTGCAATAGAAGTTTCAATAATTTCCTCTTTTATAAAACCAGTGTCTATATCCATCTCCATAAAATTTCTCTCCTTCTCCTTTGTTGGAGTTGGTATCGCACCTTCAAACGTCGAATTATATTTAGAGTTGTCAAATGTCCTAGCTTTTAATCCAGAAGAAGGATATTCTTTTTTTATGTTTTGATCAAAGCCTATGAATTTGTTACCAAAATTCTTTTGTACATCGGGCATAATACTCGCCATAGCTCGTGATATTACATCAGGATCACGAAAATCGGCAATGGTAATTTCTTTGTTTTCATCTGATAGGCTAGAGTTTATTAGGCTGTCTTCAATGGTTGAAAAAATAGTTGTTGCACTTCTAACTTCATTTCTTGTGGTTCTTTGACATTTGCTAGATCTAATTACATCATCTTCATTGTCTAAGGTGGACATAGATCGCTTGAGTGAAGGATTTTTTTTCACTTCAGTATTGTTTGCATCGTGTTTGTTTACCAACAGCCGTTTGAATGATGGTGAGAACACCGACCCAAAATTTGACAGATCTTGAAAAGTTTGTTTTATAATGGAAAACCCGGAATCTGAGACATTCTAAATAAAAATTTAATGGTAATTATTAATCAATTTAGAAATATCTTTAGCACTACTATTTATTTAAAAAATCATAAATAATTTACTATATACAAAAATGGTATGATGTTGAAAATAGAAACTCACATTGCTCTCATCACTATCGACGGGAGAATTTTTTCTTGTAAAGTTTTCATTGAAATTTAATTTCCTATTACCACCTTCTTCCCTTTCAGGATAGTGACTTTTCAATGGATAGAGGCCCATCCGCCTGAAATTCTCTATTATTTCTTTCCGAAACAACTCGCTTTTCTCAAAAATTTTCTTCAATATCTGGACACAAAGGCAAATGATATGTTGATAATTTCAAAACGTAGATAAATCAAAATTTCATAAATTTAGACATATATTATATAAACCTTAGCAATTTGAGATGCACTTGGTAAACATTTTATGTTATCTTGATTTCCATCACCCTGCAGATGACTGAGAAACTTGAAAACATATTTGTCAATGCTGCTAATCAATGAGGAATCGATAGGTTGAAGATCTTTTGTGAGATTAGATGGCATGTTAATGAGGTGAACCTTTTCTTCAATGGCCTGTTCAATAAGCTTGATCGCAACATTGGCTGAAAATTAAACGTTTTATTTTTAAAAGAAGGATTTACTTTTGTCGTTGTATTGTATAAAATTTGAACTAATTGAATTATTTAAACTAACAAGTTGGTATATTTATAAATAAAGCTCGAATTTTCGTATTATTGTGGCCGGCTGTTGATTTGATTCTCGCCAAAAATAGATCACTAAACCAGCTTTTAATGTGTTTTTCCTCTACAGCTTTATCGACTCCACTGTTGAATGTATCAGATGATGCCCACATTGCAGAAGGAAATATCTGAAGAATTAAATGAATGCTTTTTATTATGTTGTTTAAACCTGTGCCATATCATTACATTTCCTCATCACACCTGATTCATTGACTGAAGGGAATTCCTGTCAAAGTTTCCGACTACGTACGGAGCGAGCAGAGAACCGTCTGCAGAAGCGGTCAGGATTATCGAGGTTTTTGGCAGACTCGGAAGCTGAACGGATGTCATGCAGTAAATGCGACTTGGTCTTTCATTGCTGGGTATCATCGTGTACACCTGGATTGAAAATGCTCCATAATAACTATTCCGATGTAATTCTACTGCCTCCATATTACTTACTTGCGATGTAACTTCAAAGAATCTATTTAAAGCCGCATTAGGAACAGCGTTTCGGTTAGGCGATTTGTCGACTTTGCATTCTAAAATTAAAAAAAAAACAACGATCCATCACTCCACAGTCCCTTAAATTTTATATTTAAATAATAAAGTATGTACCATTATGTCTTTCTAAGAATCCAGTGAGCCAGTTGTGTCCAGGCATCGAAGAGCTGGACGGATTCCCATTTTTCAGAATGAGAATTTCATGAGCTTTTGTTCTGATGTCTTTGCGCTGTACGTTAAAGCCGCAGTCCTCCATATACTATGAAGTAACAATAAGTAGCAATATAGGATTAATTAAGTCATGCGTGATGTTTGTCTTCATTTCGATCCCCAAACATAGTTCAACTGCTTGCATGAACAAGCAGAATTCTCAAATAAATACTTCCAGTATCACTTCACTCACATTAACGATCTTCACAAGTCTCAGTTCTTCATCTGAATTTAGTATGGTTTTTACACCTGGTCTTGTTCCGTGCTTCACTCTCTCCCTAATCCTGTCCTTTAACGTACTGTAGGGCACGTTATACTTTTTTGCTGCACCACGCATTGTCATCTCCTTTTTATTTACACACTCCATAGCTTTCTGCATGTCTTCATTATTCCAACGCAGCCTTTTAAAAAAATTCTAGATGAAAATGTATTGAAAACAAAAATGAGATTTCGTAAGTGACTTACCTTTTGACGTAAGGTCTGACTTTTGGTTTGATGTCACCGTCAACGACTTTTGACATACTTTTCACAGAATAATTGCTATCTCCATTTTTATCATCATCATCATCATCATCATCATCATCATCATCATCGGAAGAAAATTTATTTCCTGAACACCGGACATCTTCGCTCGGTGCAGCACAGCTAGCTCCAAGCTTTTTTACGTTGTCCAATTGAGATACTCTCAAAGAATTTCCTGCTGAATAAGTCTTTTTGACATGTTGATGGGGTGTTTGATTTCTTGTTGAAGATTTTTTCTCATTCTTGTCCTTTTTTATTGGTGGCGAAGTCGAAGCTGGGGTCAAATCGAGACCCAACGACTTAAACTCGAAAGAAGCCTCTGAAAGGAAATCGTTTTCCATCATTTTTTCTTGGCATTTTGTGTCAGCATCGGACATATGGAACAGATCCTGGAATGACGAACATCTATCTGAAAAATGATCTATATCTTCCTCCCGAATATCATCAAAGTCGTTTATGTTTTGCACTGAGTTTGAAACAGAAACTTTCATTTGTCAATATATATTGATGATGATGATTATAAAAAAAAAGTTTGCAAATATCTTAGTCCCTTATTACGTAATTTATGACAAGTTATGTAAATAGTGCAACGTTAAAATAAGAGAATAGCGAAATTTTGAAGCCATATCTATATTGTCACCTAAAAGACTATTATTATTATTGGACGATAAATACAAATTTTAAAAATATTTCTTTCATAAATTTTCAGAGCTTATTTGATTAGCTCATTTAAGTTTTTAATTTAATTTAATGTTAATTTTATTTAATGTTTATATGGCGTTAATGAATTAAATGACACGAATTAATTGTATGTTCCTAACATTTATGTTTGACATGGCTACAATCACGAAGTGATAAGTTGTAAATATTTGTTTAACTCGTTTGTAAGAGATTTTATTTATGTGAAATTATTTAGTAAAACTTTGACAGTGCTGCAGTTAGATTAAATAGCTAGGATTGTATAAAATATTTTGTGTATATTTGTTAATATTCGGCAGACCTAACATTATTAATACTGTTATTATTTTTATAATTTAACCATTACACCTATTATTACTATAATACTTCTTATTTCATTACAATATCTAACAGTAACTAACAAGTCCAAATCATCTTAGTCATGCAACGGACTTTAATCAAATAAATAAATAAGTAGCCGAGTAGTTAAGGCTTTAGCTTTGGTGCGGCTCCGTTAGTTCAAATCCTAGCCGCTCGCAAGTTATATTACAAGTTGTAAATTATGACTAATAGCTACTGTTCACCCCGCTTCGAACATAATTAGGGATAATAATAATACTGTTTTAAAATCGTCCTAAATCAATCTCTCAAAAGATTCTGCATCAGAAACAACCAATGAAATAAAAAGAACGCGCAATAACAACAAAGGTTTCAAATTATTTTAATGTGATCATACTCGTTGTGAATATTCTTTTTAATTGTAAAGTTTAAGAGGACCGAGTGATGCAATAGTTGCTTTTCTCGCTAAATATTGGCCTTTCGCTTTCATCCTGATACTTATACTCGCACAATCTCAGTGTTTTTTGGCCAAAATCTCGATATCTTTAAAATACTAAAATTAAATGTTTTAAAAATTTTTTTAAAAGTTCTCAAAGTCCAAGTACAGGTACCAAGTTTCCCATGAATGATATCTTACAAGATTGCACTACACTTTATAAGTTATACTCATCAATCTAGCGTCGAATTTACCCAGATGGAGGTCCCGGTGCAGTATGGTGGTGGAGGCCCACAAGCTTCTGCGCCAGTCCTGTTGGCCCCACCCACTGACAAGCAAAAAAAAGGTTTATTTGGTTGGTGGAGGCCCTTTTCGGGGGCACATCTCGACCATGCCTAAATCCGGCACTGGTGACAAGGATGTTCTAGATTTTCGTACTTTGTAGCAGCGTGAGTTATAAAGTTTATTTTTAGTTATTTTTTATTTTTAAGTAAATAACCGTTAAACTTTTATTAAAAATTTATTACATTTTTCAGCCAGAAATTATAAATCACAGTTTATGACATAGTTCTTTAATTAAATTTTTAAGTAATAAACAATTTCATCAACTAAATAATATTTAAACCATAATTTAAAATACATTACAAGTAAGCGGATCTATTAATTATTTTAACGCTTGGCGCATCTCCCGCCGCGAGGTTATTTACAATTCGTTAGTAATATTGGATTTCGATATTAGATTTGCTCGCAGTTATACGACACTTCATTAGGTTTGGCATTTAACAAATCTTATACATTAAATAGCAATTTTTATTGCTACTGAACAATCTCGTACAATATCGTGTGTTATTCCAAAATTGACTTTTTCGTCAGTTAAAGCTGGAAGGCTTTACTCTTAAATTGGCTTTTTATCTAATTATGTATATTTAACATTTGATTGAAGGAATATAAGGGAATGAAATTTGAGTTTTGAGCTTTCACCATCAAAGCATTTGTTAATTGTATCATTCTTTTAAAATAAACTCAAGCAGCTGTTAAAAATTCTTCCCTAAATTTCTAAATCCTGGTTAATTGAAGCATTTGTCTTATTTTTTAATTAATTCTATTGACCATCAATGACAATTCATGAATTGACTAATTTTACTTCTGCTTTTATAAAATGTTGGTTTGCTTATTTTACCATTAGATTGTGATTATTAATGTCATAATGAAAATAAATATTTCACAATAAAACTTTAATGGACATCAAACTCAAACTTTTGTATTAAACACGTCACAGAGGTTTTTCCACTCTCTCGTTATTTTATTATTCACTCCTTGTCCATTACTTTTAGAGTGGTCTCATGTTCGTTTTACAATGAAATAATTAATTTAGGATATTTTGTATAGTACCTCTTGTGTTGCATTTGGATTTAACTATCAGTCATTGAAGGTACTGTTGATAATGCAATACATCTGCCTGTCAACCTTATCTTAACTCTTTAATCATGTAATTTATTCTGAATATAGACTTCTGTACTTTACAATGTATTATTTGACATTTATTTTAAAACAAGTTGATGATGCACCAGGGCCATTATGTTTCGAAAAAACACACACTGTCTTGCTAATAGCAATTATGAAATTAAGGATGGCAAGCGTATGTCACCGTGTGATGCTTACAAAAAAAATTGTCCTGAAAAAGATTGGTATGACTTCAGGATTCACGAGTTAAGTATGTTGAATGTCTGTAAAAAAGGATTACTGATATGATAATGAGATTTATATTGAAAATTGGAGGAGACTGCAATATGATTACAACAGAAGAGCCTCCCTTAGAGAGAAAAAAAAAACAGGACTAATGATTCCTAGTATGGGAGCCAAATCCATGCATAGATATGTCCTACTTCAAATAGTCCCCAAAAGTGATTGAGGACTATTTGTCCTCAGTTAATGATGATTCAAAAAGTGAGAAAGAACTCCAAAATTTGGTTTGAAGTGATGGGTACAGGCCATCATTCCAGCAACATCAGCTCCTGTTGAGAAATTCTTAAGCTAGGTATATTTTAAATACTCAAAGACAAATCTGAACAATTAATGTTCTTAAAATGTAACAGAAAACAATAAAATTTTCCATGTACATGTCTTGGTCTTCATAAAAAAATTGTTGTCTCGTCCTGGGCTCAAGGAAGCATCTTGAAATGACTTGCCTTGTCTTGAACGCCTATTGTCTTTGTCTTGTTCTAAATATGAACAAGGCTTTTTTGTCTCAACCCTGATAATCACATTTACCTTCAAATGCTAAATGTTAAAAGTCATGCAAAGCAGTAATATATTGTCTTTGTCTATTTCATGAATATAAATTTTTCTTTTAAAGTATAAAGCTAAGTATGGAAGGTGATCAAGCAGCTGAGGAACCAAAAAGCCAGAGACCTTCAAGGAAGTCTAAGGTCCTGGCCATGCAAGGTTTGCAGAATATGACTGCCAAGAAGAAGAAGGAGAAGGAACAAGTAGATAAAGAGGATGGATCTGAGGATAGGTTAATGAGTTATAAAAATAAAATACAATCAATAGAAATGATGGGTAATGAAAATATTTAATAACAACCTTTGTTACAAATTATGTACGAACAAGGTTTAAGAACCGTATTTTTTACAGCACTGTTGCATTGTTGTTCGTCAATTATTGGACGTGCTTTTAGATCGCAGGATGAGGAAGAATCAGAGGAGAGTGAAGACGAAGAAATTAAAAGAACGAGATCGAGGAGGAAGACGTCTGCAACGGCAGAAAAGGTTATTGTAAATTGGAAGTTTGTCGATGCTATTTCGGTCTGTTCGGATGCCCTCGAGTACGTTTGACTCGTGAGAATTCGTCGGGCAAGCTAGAATTTAATCGCTTCCACCGGAACCGCCTCGACTGAAGATCTTCATTTCTTGTCGTGAGGACGCTTTTGTCGGAACTCGCATCGTCGCCGAAAAGTCGGCTTTGTTTAGTGCCTTTTGGTAGTTTTGAAACGATCGCCTTCAATGAACGAGGTGCGAACGTTATTTCTTTAAGTAGCCGAGAAGCTTTTGCGCGATGGTAATTCACGCTCGTGCTGGATTGGTGAGTGAACCTTTTAATCTTAATAATTGACTTCGTCGCTTTGCAGACCGGAGCAAAGAGGGGGAGGAAGCCCGGGAAGACGGGACCGAGAAATGCTTCGACCGCTAGAAACGAATCCGCACCGCCCAGGACTGCCGCTGCAGGTGGCAGGAAAAATACAAACAATTCTGGAATTGTCCCTGTTCCAGAAGCCGAAGGGGGAAGCTTGTTTGAGATTGTGAAGCAAGGAAGAATCGCTCTGACAGTGAGTTATTATTCAGTATTTTACTGGTGATAGGAGGTGATCAACCATACCACTATGTTTGCATTTCTTGTTTTATTTAATAAATTGATTCTGTTTAAGCCCTTTTATGTCCATGAAAGAGAAATTTCATCATCATCATCATCATATATCATCTTGGGATAAAACTTTGTCACATCGAATGAAATGCAATTTTGAAAAGTGGTACAACATGTTTTTTAGACGGTTATAGATGAGTGGATTGAAGCCTACAAGTTGAACAGGGATGCTGCTCTGCTTGACCTCATCCAGTTCTTCATCAACTGCTCTGGTTGCAAAGGACGAATCACCCCTCACATGTACAACACCATGGAGCATGCAGAAATCATTAGAAAAATGACAGAAGAGTTTGATGAGGTGTGTTTGATCTTGGAGGCAATCAGATTTCAGTCATTATAGTTTTGTCACGATATTCTTCTCAACACCTGTTCTTTGGTTGCTTAGAAATTTTTTTGCTGACACATTATTCTGTTACTGTAGAAGTTCTCTTTTGATTTTGTAACAAATTGAGCTGTAATTTAACAAATAAGTAACCCATCGACTGCAGGACAGCGGTGACTACCCGTTGATAATGCCCGGCCCCCAGTGGAAGAAATTCAAAGTCGGTTTCTGCGACTTCATTAGCACGCTCGTGCGACAGTGTCAGTATAGCATCATATATGACCAATACATGATGGACAACATCATCTCTCTTCTAACTGGGCTCACCGATTCTCAAGTTCGAGCTTTCAGACACACCAGCACACTTGCAGGTATGTGAAACTTTCTTTTAAATATATGAAATTGCAGTTTAAAAAAGAATGAAGAATGATTTTGTAGTAATTTTTGATCTTATTGATTGGTTGCAGCAATGAAACTCATGACATCGATGGTCGACGTAGCCCTCAACTTGAGCATAGCCCTCGACCACACGCAGAGACAGTACGAAGCCGAAAGATCTAAAAATAAGAACAAGCAGGCGGCCGACAGACTGGAGATACTTCTCGAAAAGAGGAAAGAGGTCGGTAACCGATCGTTTTCAATGTCGACGTCGAGGAGGACTGATATGCTCGTTTGAAATTGCTGATTGCATGAATTCTTTAACATTTTTAGGTTGAAGAGAATCAAGAGGAAATAAAGCATATGCTGACTTATATTTTCAAGGGAGTTTTTGTCCACAGATACAGGTGATTTCATATAATTCATGTAATGCAGTTTTTAATCTGCTGATTCCAACAAATTCCAATAATTAGTGAAAGTAAAATGTTAATTATGCAATTCACAGGGACATCCAACCAGAGATAAGAGTGATTTGCACCAATGAAATTGGCGTCTGGATGAGGCGTTATCCCACCATGTTCCTTGATGATAGCTACCTCAAATACATCGGATGGACGCTTTACGACAGGGTACGAGTTCGTTCGAACGTGCGGTGATCGGGCAATGTTTGCAATACGACATCGACGTTGCAAAGGGAAGATGTCATGTTGATTAGTTTTTGTTTTAGGTGGGTGAAGTAAGACTCTGCTGTTTGAAGTGCCTTCATCCTCTTTATGAAACCGAAGAACTCGCACCAAAACTGGAGTTGTTCACCAACAGATTTAAGGTTGTCTATTTATTAAATCATTGTTTTTTAGGTGGTGTATCATGATTGTTTTAACACATTCATATGCATTGTGATTGTTTGAATAAATTCATGTTTCATTATTGTTCGAATTATTAATGTAGGATCGAATTGTGGAAATGACATTGGACAAGGAATATGATGTCAGTGTGCAGGCTGTCAAACTTGTTATTAGTATATTCAAGTGAGCCATTTAAGCATAATTGCTTGGATTTGTGATTAATTACTATTAGAGACAAATTAACTATTCTCTGAACAGGTCCAATGAGTCAATTTTGTCAGACAAGGACTGTGAGAATGTCTACGAGTTGGTCTACTGTTCTCATAGAGGAGTGGCACAAGCTGCAGGGGAGTTTCTGACAGCCAAGTTGTTCTCGGGCAACAGGGGCAATAACACGGAGAATGAAATCATAACTCCACAGAAGAACAAGAAACTGAAGAAGGCCAGCGAGAATGCGCCTTATTGGAGGGATCTCGTGCTTTTCTTCATCGAGAGTGAAGTTAGCATGCATTTTTTATGAATTGAATGTCATTTGGCAATAATGATGTGGGTGAATCTAAAATATAAATAAGCTTAAAGTGGCTTGTTGTTGTCGTTGTCAATTAAAAATGTTTTTAATGTTTTTCTGTAATTTTCAGTTGCACGAGCATGGTGCATATCTCATCGACAGCCTGTGGGAGTCGTGTTCGATGTTAAAGGATTGGGAGTGCATGACATCATTGTTGTTGGATGAAAATGTCAAGGATGAGGATGGTGCGTGCATTTTTATGTTTGCGGTCGACTGCCGTGATCTATTTGCAAATATTCTGCATTTTTCCCTCATTGGACAGCTCTGGATGATAGACAGGAGACAAGTCTCATTGAGTTGATGGTTTGTTGTGTGAAGCAGGCTGCAACTGGAGAATACCCAGTGGGTAGGGGTTCTAACCAGAGGAAGTTGTCATCGAAGGAAATGAAACAAGTGGCAGAAGACAGGACCAGACTCACAGAGCATTTCATTGTGGCACTGCCTCAGCTTCTTGCCAAGGTAAAAATTTGAATATTTATACTTACAATCACAACACTGGGTATTTGATTGTGTTGTTATAAAATATTTATTACTCAAATTCAATTAGTAGTTAATTAGTAAGTAATTAGTAATTGGTAATTAATTAGTAAGTAATTAGTAAGTAATTAGTAATTAATTAGTAATTAGTAAGTAATTACTAATCCACCTTCACATCATCCAAACATGATGTCAGATGAACTTTGATCTCAGCAAATGTTGTTGAGATAATACTTGCACTGAAGGATTATGATGGGGCAGACTAAGAGAATGAATATATTTATGATTCAGGCATCGAGCTAAATTTCAAGGAACATATCCTGTCAACAATAATGAAGGCTAATATATGCTGTCTTTTCTTTTATGCTTTCTTTCGCTTGTACAAGACATCAGTCAGGTCTCTTTTGGCGATGTGAAACTCATTTAGGCAGAGGCAGTCCAGAAAAAGGCAACTGTTTGACCAGTCCTATAGAGAAAGTGTGAAGATCTCAAAGCTTCCTTTATTGAAGGAAGAGAGCTGGTCTTGTTGTATAACATGATTCGAGCCCAACAATGCAATGTTGTTTCCAGAAGAAAGAGCAAGAGGGCTCGACCCGAAATTACGAGCCACAATTGGACAAAGGGGTTACCGTAAATTGCTTTTCATAATAAAGTGGAACTCCCTTCTGTAAGAAGTAGTGGATGCTCAGTAAACTTGTTTTCAAGGTGCTTGGAGATGATTTTCATGCTTTCAGGGTGTACGAGTTATTTAGCACGACATTTGATTTTAGGGGGTTGTGGCTGGAATTTTGGTGTTTTGTTTTCTTGCACTTTCTTGCTTTCAAGTTGTATGCAGAGGGATTTGCCTGTGCTGATAATTAATAATAGATAGACATAAAATTATATATTTTAGTAATATGGTAGTGAAGTTGAACCTTCCTTTTGTCAAAAAAATTATGTTTTTTGTCACCAGTACACCATGCACTCTGAAAAGATCAGCAACCTCCTGAACATCCCTCTTTATTTTGACCTCGAGATCTACACGACCGGCAGACATGAAAAGGTAACCGTCCAAACCTCCAGTGGATTGGCTTTTGTAACGATGTTGCTGTGGTTGTAAGACATGATGTTTCATTTTGCAGCAATTGGACCAGTTGTTGAAGCACATCGATGGTATTGTTGAACTTCAAACCGATCCTGAGGTGAGACAACGATGATGATGATGATGATGTGAGGAACGTAGGAGCTAAAAATGTCTTCGTGAACTCAGGTCTTAGAAAATTGTTCGAAAGTGCTGGAGATGTTCTGCAACGAAGAGTTTGCCATCGGAAACAAGTGCAACGTCTTCAGGATGACCTTGATCGACAAGGTCGTCAACAGATTCACTCAGGCTTCACATAACTTTTTAGACAAGGTCCCTCATTGTTTTCTTAAATGATTTAAAAGAGAATTTAAAAGAGGTGGACTTATTGACGAGTGCATGTTCTTCTTGGTTCGAAGGGAGCGGAGCCTTCTGAAAATGAGGCTTATGCATTGCTGAAGAGTCTTGATAAATTGCACGCTTTCTTGTGGTGAGTCTAACATTTCGTCAGGGCAGGTTTTATTTTATTAAATACATATTAATAATATGTAAGAATAATAATAATGTGGTAAAAATATTCAATGAATCATTCTTATTAATATTTTTAAGCTGCCATGACTTAAACCAGTGGGAGGTGCCTGACTTCTTAAATAAAATCATCAAAGATAAACAGTACATCCCTAAAGAGGTACTTGTAATTAATTGTTAGCACTTAATCATAAATAATCTTAATAATAGCTGCTTCATGATGTTTCAATAGAATGCCTCTCATTTTGTGGAATTTTTATTAGATCTTGTGCAAGGGAGTCTCGTGTCTGCACCTATCCATTGCTTGGCATCTTGCATCACTGGATTCTGTGAACATTAACGAGGTAAAATGTAATGATGTTTTGTGTGCGTAATTCAATTAAATAAGTTCGTGGTGTTGATGATGATGATGACAATTTTTATTATCGCCTTGTTTAATTGCTTCACAAATTGACAAATTTCAAGGACAACCTGAAGTCACTGAAGAAAAGGTTGAAGAGTTTCATGGATCGTTTGTGCATTCTTCTCAAGCATCCTGAGAATTCTGTTCAGGAAGAAGTACTTTAAGTTTTTCTTATTTGCATAATTTATTCATTTGCTTGAGCTCTGATTTCAATTAAAGTGATGTTGTTTTTAAATTTGTTGAGGATTTAGTCATAAATGTGATATTTCAAATAAAAAATGTATAATGATTCAGGCCTATCTGACAATATGCGACCTGCTTCTTCAATTCAACGCAAAACTGGGTCACAACAACCCCTCACTTGCACCACTGGTTTATGTTCCTGACAATCTCATGCAAGATCTTCTGGCTAGATTCCTCAATGAGAAAGTCTTTGTGGAAGATGAAGATGGCGAGTTGGATGTTGATCGTCGTGTTCTCATCGATCGTGCTTTCGTCTTCTTGTTGCAATGAAACGTTCGTGTGATATTTTTTAGATACTATGGACGAGAACAAGAAAATTGAAGAGCTTCACAAACGAAGGAACTTCTTGGCTGGGTTCTGCAAGCTGATCATTTATGACGTCATCAAGATCAAATGCGCTGCCGACATGTTTAAGTACTACGTTAAGGTAGATTACGTTTATTACAATGCATGGCTGAGATTGACATCATCCAGTTTAACATTGATTAATAATTGATTTATCAAGACCTTATCATGCTTTTTGTTGTTTTTGATTGAATATTCAATAGTTTTGCCTTGTTTGTTTCCAATGAAAGTTGAGATGCAATAATACCAGCATCGGGTTCCATTCGGAAGCCGATGCTGGTATTGCAAGTATCTAAATTGAATCATTTCACCCCTTTACTCAGTTTTACAACGACTACGGCGACATCATCAAACACACGCTAAGCAAGGCTCGTGAGATCAGCAAGGTTCAGACTGCCAAAACTCTTGCTCTCAGCCTCACTCAACTCTTCTCTGTTCTCCAGCAAGAATTTCCAAATGGAAAAGTTCCAACAAATTCTGAAGGATTTGTTGCCATCAAGGTGTGTTGATTGAGGTCATTTTGCTGCATGGAGGTTTTTACTATTCATTCACTGCATAGGATTTGGCAAGAAGATTCTCACAATCGTTCGGTCTCGACCTCGTCAGAATCAGAGAAGCCATTGCTTACATCCACAAGTAGGTGTTTCTTTGATTGTAATTAATTATTTTCTACTTGTATTTAGCCAATCTTTGCAGTGCCTTATGTTCATGAAAAGAATTTGAAGGCAAATAATTACTCCACCATTTACATAGCCCCTCCCCTCCCCTCCCCTCCCCTGCCCTGTCCGAGGAAGTTGCAGGCTGGGTTGCGAACATTATCGCCTCGTGCAATTCAGATAACCCTAATAACGACTTGCAAGACTAACCGACGTAATTTGTTCCAACAGAGACGGTATTCTGTTCGTCGTCAATGGTGCCAGAGACTCGGGCGACTCGAGCGTTCCCAATAACCTGGCATTCCTGGAAATACTTTGCGAGTTTTCTGTGAAGCTCATGAGACAAGATAAGAAAGTAGTGTAAGTTTGATCGATGAAGTCGTCGGTGGGTCGATGCTTGCGAGGGCTGATGTTGCGATCGTCGACTAACGTTGACTGTGTTCATTGTGTTCTTATTATAGGCTGGTTTACCTGGATAGTCACTTCAAGGCACCGAGAAACGATCGAAACGACGATCGGTCGTCGCTCGTGACTTACAGGCACAGTCTCCTCATGGGCGATGGCGACGTCGCCACGGCAACGGTTGCTGCCGGTAATCGAGGTGCCAGGAAGGGCAAGACGTCTGCAAAACGAAGGCTGGCGCTCGACGGTGCGTGATTGCGGATTTGCGACGATTCGACCGGAATGAATGTGCGTGAGCATTCTCGTTGACCGTTTCAGGTGAAGACACCAGGGATGATAATCAGAGTGTGGCTTCTGATAATCATTCGGTTATTTCTGAGGTCAGAAGATCATCGAGGGCAAAGAGGCAGAGAATGAATTCCGACTACGAAGAGGTCGAAGCGTCGGACCGCGAATCGTAAGTGCGAATCGTGCCGACCTCGGCCGGTTTCATCTTGTCGTCGATTTTTAACTTCGGTCGTGACGTTTTTTTGCGTGCATCCAAATGCAGGCAGCTTATCGAGCAGGTCATCAGTGATGAAGAAACGAAAAGAGAGCTCGATAATGATGGTTGTGCAGTTGGAAGTGATGATGTCGATGGTAGTGATGAACTGTTGGATCTTGATAAGATGGATGGGTTGAAACATGTCAGTAGTAAATGTGCCAAGAATTGCAAAAAGAAGAAGAAAGAGGGTGTCGATGGCACGAGAAAGAAAGTTGGTGGTAAAAACGAGGGGATGAGGAAATTGTTGGGTAGGAGGAGCGGAATGCCTCTGAGCAAGTTTGACGGAGTTGACGTCAGTGAGTTCCACTTGGAATTCGGCGATGCAGCGGAGGAGGACTTCGTGGTCGAGGATACGCCTCAGTGAGTCGAGCTGTTGGAGGTTGAGATTGTTCTTGCTGTTCTAATCAGGTTTCGAGAAGTGGTTGTTATTAATGACGTTGTTGTTGCTCAGTTTGTTGCTTAGTTTTTTTTAATGACATCAGTTTTGGCTTCCGTTCCATATGTTTTCTTTATTGACACTTTTGATGTTATTTATTGATTTGACATAATTTATACCTCACATAATATTTATTCATTTGACAGGTAATTCTCGACGGCCGCAAAGAAGGCTTCATTGGAAATTTGTAGTTACTGTCTTTATCTTTACTGATGTTCCTGTTCTGTTGAACTTTGTAATGAAATAGGTTGAATTAGATGGTCGCCCAATGACGTTTTGAGGAATTAATCACCAGTGTTTGTACCTGTTGTTGTTCTTGGAGCACAGGAAAGAGATGGCGTCGCTGATGAGATGTAGGAGGAAATGCTTCGGCATAGGAGTGTGTGACGTAAAAAGTCTTCACCAGGCGGAGATTAATTTCCGCTGTACTCGCCGTAGAATTGAGTTCCTTCGTTCTGTCTCCGTCTCTCGTGCGTGTATTCTTTCGCTATGGTCGTAGTCTCTGCGCGCAAAGTTGTTTCATTCTGACTGCCTTTAAGTCTTCCCAGGATCGCGTTGCGTGATTTGCGATTCAAGTTCGGAGCTGTATGTTACCGATGGAAATTTGAAAAATTTGGTGGGACGGAATGACGACGGAAATTTCGAGATCCTACGTTAAGTCAGTTTGGTGATGAAAAAGCATAAAAATGTCTTGATTGTAAATTTTAATATTTTAAAGCCTGGCTGGCCCCAAAAAATTGGCCCTGGGCACTTGCCCTCTCCCTCTCGGCGGCCCTGTAGGTGTTAGAGGTTTCCATGTCGCCTCGGCAGTCGAGTAGCACTTCATCATAAGTTGCTTAATGATATCAGTCCATATTGAGTTCTCGACTTAGTAGCCGTTCATCCAGGTCAGGTCATAGGTCGTAATGGGTCGAGTTATTAATATTCTCTCCGAAGGGAGTGGTTGTGGAGTTCAACGTCATTACCATCATCAGTGTTATCATTCATTGAAGGCTTTAATAAGCTTGCACTTGGCAGAACTGAGATAACATCGGAATTAACGGTGCCATTCAAGCATGCTTCCTCTCCTTCATCATCAAAGATTCTTTCGGTCGTTACTTACGCTATCATTATCATCATCACTTTGCATCCTCCGTTGCCAAGCGTTATCACTTCTACTGGTTTTAACTCTTCTTGTTGACTGTCAACACTTCAAATTGTCTGCCATCTTTTTTTCAATATGGCTAATTATGAATCACGTGTCAAGGTGAAGGCGTTCTGATTGGTTGGTCGATACGTGACGTTGCAGTGACGTCGAAACAAGTGGGCGGAGTGAAGAGGAAGGAAATTAGCAGACTTTGTTTGGACGTGTAATTATATACCAAAATGTGTGCTGTTGTGAATGCGTGTGTCACTTCCGTTCAATCCTAGTTGCATTACCATTTTCAGATCCTAGTTTTATGAACCTTTTAAAGATCTTCATTTTAGTCACCTAATCGCTTCGAGTCTTTAAAGTTATTTTCACAGTATGCAATCCCTTGTCACAATCTTAAATGCCATGTTTGCTTGGATGCTTCAATTATTTGAAGTACGCGGGATTATCATGCCAAAACATTCAAACTATTCATACTTACAAGATTTAAATTAAGTTAAGAAATATCAACGTAATTAATGTAAATTCTATTATTTAAAAAAAAATTATTTATGTAATCGTGAACCACGATGTGGACGCATGATGTCGAATATTCACCCACACTGTTCTTTGAGTCCATACTCTCAGAATTCAACTTGAATTAGAGATGTGATGTGATGATCTCTCGCATCTCCAAGTGAAGGAAGCAATTGATTTCCAACATTCCATCCTTACCATAGTTGCCACTACCACCGTCATCGTCATCACGAACAGATTCTTAAATGGGATAGGAAGTTGCTGCAAATGGACGTTTAGTCCTTGTAAGAGTCGTGGAGATTTATGCTCTTGTATGCGCTCCTGGGAAGTCGCGCACTTATAGGAGGAGCATTCTTCAGAATTCTTCATCAGCCACGACTTTCGGCAATATTTCCTACTCTCTTTTAGTTGCGTCACTTCCGTCCGTGTGACACGGTCAATCGATGTCTCTTGTGGAGTACGGACGATGGCGATGATTCATTGTTTATCGGCATTATTTATCATCATCACCATCATCGTCGTCGTCATCGGCATCACCATCATCATCATTGTCAAAGATTCCAAATATTTGACTCATGGTAAACGATGGTTGACGTTTACAGAATGTCGTCACTTTATTCATCACGTTAAATCGCATAAACCAGAAAAATCTTATCAATCATTAATTGCAATAAATCCAGTTAATTAGTTTGATTAAAAGTTGTCAGATGGCAATTGCTTGAGGTTGCTGGTGGTAAATTTGCTGATGGGGATTAAAACTGGGAGTGTGAGTGTTGTGGTGACGGAATGAAGGTGAAAACGAGGTCATCCTTGAGCCAGTGAAACCCAGTTGCGAGGTGTCCTTACGCTCCTCAGGTCGGTCACTGCATACGTACCATTCGTTAAGAGTGGTCGGAGCCAATCGCTTCCCCACGTTAAACTGCTGCGATTGGTCGAAATGAAACCTCCCTCCGGCTATTGGCTGCACCCTGTCCGTTTCTTCATTCCCAGCATCCGATCGGCCTACGAACTTCTTGGCTGGAGTGCATTGTTTATCGTTGCCATGACAATGTCTTTGCCTGGAAACCATGACATCTTTGTCCTCGTCTTCATAGGTTGAGTTGTGGGTGGCATCGTCGCTATGGTCGGGAGTTTTGCCACAGTGCACCTGTTGGGGGCACGCTTACGTTCATCATTAATTCATTTAAATATTTATAAAGGACTTTTTATGAGCTTTGAAGCTGTGCAATCATCATCATCATCGTGTTCATCGAGAGGTGCATCTCTCTTGTTGATGAAGACAATTCTTCAAGAAGAATTCAACGTGCAACATTCGCTTCATTACATCGCTTTGTTGAAATTTGGGTTCATTTGTATCTAAAGTGACTTGAGTTATGACAACATGAATGTATGCACGTTTTATTATTATTATTTTTTATTATTCCAGGTCAGGTGATTCATTCGACACCTCCACAAGAGGATTCTTGCTCCTGTTAACGTAAGTGGCGAAAATCTTAACCACTAGATGCATTAAGAGCGCTCAATAATATCCACTTCATTAAGCCTACGCATCATCAGTGGACCAATCACAACGACATTTGCCCTAAGAACCCCACCCATATTGCGACATCATCTAGCCAATGAAATGCAAGAACGTGGTGACCTTCATGTGCTTCCTAAGGGAGGAAGGATGGGTGTAACTCTTGTCACATCCTGATACTTTGCAGTTGTAAGGTTTGTCGCTTGTATGTACATGGCTGTGCTTCTTGCGATCCGAACTGTTGGCAAATCTTCTGTCACAACCCTCGAATTCACACCTGAATGGTTTCTCACCTGAGATTATCATCGCCATTATTATCATTATCACTTTCTCTTGTAATTCAACATGTAGTTTCATTATCTGTTAGTCATTAATGACATTGCAACTAATTTAAACTTGGAAATGTTCGATTGAATTTAAAATTACATATTTTTCTTAAAAGCATTGACAACCAGGTTCAATGACATGTGGAGGCACATGAACATGTCAAGTCATTTGATTCAAATCTTAAAATAAAACAACATAAATAAAACAACATAAATAAAACAATATAAATATAACAACATAAATAAAACAATATAAATATAACAACATAAATAAAACAATATAAATATAACAACATAAATAAAACAACATAAATATAACAACATAAATATAACAACAAATGTCTACAATTAATGCATTCGTAATAAAGACAATAACGTTGATGACGATGAGTGAGTGAATGAATGAATGAATGAATGAATGAATGAATGAATGAATTAATCAATTAATTAATTAANATAAACAACATAAATATAACAACATAAATAAAACAATATAAATAAAACAACATAAATATAACAACATAAATAAAACAACATAAATATAACAACATAAATATAACAACATAAATATAACAACATAAATATAACAACATAAATATAACAACATAAATATAACAACATAAATAAAACAATATAAATAAAACAACATAAATATAACAACATAAATAAAACAACATAAATATAACAACATAAATATAACAACATAAATATAACAACATAAATAAAACAACATAAATATAACAACATAAATATAACAACATAAATATAACAACATAAATATAACAACATAAATAAAACAATATAAATATAACAACATAAATATAACAACATAAATATAACAATAAATAAATTCATATATATAAACAATGTTCATCAAAACAGACACGTGTAAATAAACACACGAGAGCCTATCAAACATCAAAACCAAATTAAGATTTATTAAAAGCATATTTCTAATAAATATTAATAAGTTGATGTGATTATTTGTATAAATAATATCAAATGCCAGAGGTTAATTATCAGTTTGTTCTTCGTAATTATAAGAAAGTTCTTTTGAAGTCAGCAAAGAAATCCAATTAAATGCGAACAAAAGGAGCATTTGAAAATTAGAAAAAGTGGATTCTAATTGAAATTTTCAATTATTCAAATTAAAAAAAATCAATGATTTTCGAAATGTTGTGAAAGAAGAGAGTCCAACATTACATCACAAAAGCGCTCATCAAATCATTCATCTCACGATAACGGTGGTACATGGAGTGAATGAGTGAGTGAGTGAGTGAGTGAGTGAGTGAGTGAGTGAGTGAGTGAGTGAGTAAGGATTTGTAATAGCAACAACACGACGAAGGAAAGTGCAAATGAAAACCAATTTCCTTTCTGCTCTCGGATTTAATACATCCCCTCACATCCTTCTCATCTCACTGTTGATTCCTCTTACGTTTACTTACCCACTGTAATATGCTTTCTCCAGTAGTTGATGATGACGATGATTATTATCATGATGATGATGATGACGATGATGATGATGATGGTGATGGTGGTGGTGGTGGTGGTGCTGCTGATGATGATGATGACGACGACGACGACGGCGACGATGACGATGACGATGATGATGATGACGACGACATTTGGGAGAAAACTGACCTTAGATGAAATGTTAAATTCTATAAATAGCATCATTAGCCTTTTGAAATTTCATTGGTTGACTTACAAACATTTGAAATGTCTAAAAATAACTTCATGTGGTAAAATGACTCCGCTATAAATAGACAGAAAGTATGGCACGGATTGTCTACAAGTGAATATAAAACAACTGCTTATATAATTTATACCATTTAATATTTTCTTATGTAATCAACACTTGGTGTAACCTAAAATGACATTTTCTGATGTAATTAATAATTATTCTTAACGAAGCTCTTTTTCAAATCCACGATTGGTCAAGTCACATTAAACGTGTCACGGGCAATAACTAGGTCACGTAACGACCTATTTTTTCTGACGAATGCCAATGCAAATGAGAGTCGTTGGCCAATAACAGCGGGCGACAAAGATATGCTGTTGTATGTTAATCGTCAGCATCATCGTCGTCGTCGTCGTGATCTTAATGTGTTTACACTTCGCATTCGATTGCATCGGGATGGACACCTTGTAAATTGTTTAATTCATTCTCCAACGCAGAACCTCATGAGGATGGATGGCATTTAACAGGTGCGCAGACTCGAGCATCACTCACCGTCACTTCAAACATCGTGGCATTTTTGCTTCAAATGCGAACAACAATGAATTATTAATAATCACATGTAATGGTTGTTGCTTTTCAAATCACAACAACCTAGAATAATAATGATGATGATGATGATGATGATGATGAATCGATAAAGTTTTGATGATGATTAAATTTGATTAAAGTTTTATATATCATGTCTCATTTCAAGATATTGTTCGAGTAGTTATGTCCTAATTGATATGATAATGTACATCATAATTTATAACATGAGGTAAAGTTTAAATCTCACGAAATATAAAACTGTAATAAAAATTTAAAATTTAAAATATAAAAGGAACAATAAAACTAATTCAACAGAAAATTTAACGACATTTTTTGCAAAATGTTTTAGGTTTTCTTGCCTGGTTTCATAAAAATTACAAGCAATTGTAAATTGATCAAATGAATATTCATTAGCAAACCGATTTCTTTAGCTCATTAACTAAGACGAACATTTATAAATATCTACTGGTTGACCATGAAGTGACACCACATTAGCATAATATATTACCGCCCCGGTCATTTGAAGCCATGATTTGTGAGGTCGTATGTTGAAAAGGGAGGAACCAAAAACAAATTCTTTAATAAATAAATAAATAAATTAATTAGTTGATAAATACAAGAACAAATTATGAAACCAACCCGTATGTGTTCTTTTGTGTATCTTGAGATTTTCACTCCTGGCAAACACCTTTCCACACGTTGGAAAAGGACATGGAAATGGTTTCTCTCCGGTGTGAACTCTGATGTGGTTGACCAGTTTGTACTTGGCCTTGAAGGGTTTTAGGGCTCTGGAACATCCTTCCCAAAGACAGGCATGATTGTTCTGCTCGGGTCCGCCAACGTGCTCCACGGCTATGTGGGTCACTATTTCGTGCATCGTGTTGAAGACTTTCATACACGGTTTGAAACCGGGCAAACTCCTCAGCCGTATGGTTTGGTCGCTCTCATCCGCAATCGATTGGTCTTTCTGTCTGCTTGGAAGCCCTACTTGCTGCTCCACCTGGTGAAGCTTTTTGGAAGTCGATATGGAGGCTGATAAAGTGCTTGATAAGGAGGTTGATAAGGTGGTTGATAAGGACGACATGGAGAGGTTGCTACGCTTGTCGACGTCGAAGCGGTTAAAGTTTTTGGCAGTCCTGGGATCAACCGGAACCAACCACATGCAGTGGAGTTCCTGTCTGAGACAAGGAGCAAGTCTCATGTACCTCAGATAACTGGGATGTATGGCTGGATGGTGATGATGATGGTGCCGTTGATGGTGTTGCAATAACTGTTGTTGATGTTGTTGCTGTCGATGATGATGATGATGCAGTTGTTGTTGCTGTTGATGTTGTTGCTCCATGTCGAATAAGTTGTAACAGTTGGGAGGAGCTGAGATGTCGTCGATGTAGCCGCTGAAGAGGGCGCCGTTATGGTTGTAGTGGTGGTGGTGGTATGCGAACGGATGCGGTTGCGGGGGAGGATACGAAGGGAGGTAAGCACTTGGAGGTGGTGGAAACACGGGTGGTGACGATTTTTTCTGCTGGAAAAATCTCTCCGTTGACGTTTCCATAAACTGTTTGACGTCCTTGTCGCTCGGAAAATACTCCTTCGACTTAACTGATCCGCTGTCGCCGAAGCCGCTGGCAGCTCCATCTTCTTCTTCGTCGTCCTCATCGTCGTCATCGTCCTCATCATCTTCGTCAGTGTGCATTCCTGATTTGGAGAAGCGTTGTAGAAGAGTTGGATCAGAGTCTTTGGCAGGAGTATTCGAAGGACTGACGAGTGGAAAGAAGTGTTTGGACGCAGACTGCTGATGAAGACGAAGGTCGCCATGACCAGCAAAAATTGCGTCGAAAGCGTAAGGATGGCGAGGTGTTTGTGTTTGTGGGGCATAGGGTGTCGTGAGGTCAAGGGTGAGTGCAGGTGTGAGGGGATTCGGAGGAAAGCCCGGTTGATGTGAGGTTGGTTTGAGTGAAGGAGGATCATGGAAGGAGCATGGATTGTAGTGCATGACGAATTCCTTCAATAAAGCAACATTTTTAAAATTACATTTTTTATGCTCACCATCATCTTCAGCGGCAGCATCATCATCACCATCATCTTATTTCATTCAATGACCAACCTCGTGTTGCTTGTTCCAGTGTTTCCCGACAAAATGAAGATGTTCTTCAAGGAGCATAAACAGTGTTTGTCAACAAACAAACGTATGACCGTTAAAGATGTTCTTCAGATTATTTAAAGCATTCAAACTGACTTATCAGGTGTTTCATAACATAACATATCAACAAGATTTCCAATGTTTAAGTTTAAAACAAGTTTAATCCATACTTCCAATGCTTTATACGATTGTTTACAATGTGGACCACCCACATACTGGCCACATGCTGCCACCAATCGGCAGGGTTCCTGAAAACTCCACTCAATGACGATTGGTCGTCGAGAAGCAGATTGACTTTCGTAGGGGGAGGAGTTAAGGTTATTTATAATTTGTTTGAATAACTGGATAATTAATTAGGAACGGACGATTAGAAATTATAAGTGGCACAAATGATCACGAATTATATTGTTGTTTGTTGATGAATAAATAAATTATTTACATAATATTAAACATACCACTTCATCATCGTGCTGGAACTTAAATGGAAATGGTAAGTTATTGTTGTCGTGAGGAAGGTGCAACATTAACATCATCATCATCATCATCATCATCAATGTTAAAATCTTATTGCAAATTATTGACAGCATCAACAAATATTTTTCCATCTCAAGGAATTCTCGTTCCAGTGCAGATATTTACTTCCGTAGTCACGCTTGACTGACCTCCAAATGCATCCGCCCACGTCATTCTAAAATCAACCATGCGTGACGCGGACGTGTGAGATGATGTTTTTTTCGTGAGTGGTCATCGTCACCATTACCATCATATCCTATTCTCATTATGATCTTGGCGACATTTTATTATTATTATTATTGTTGTTGTTGTTGTTGTTATTATTATTGTTATTATTATTATTATTATTATTATTATTATTATTATTATTATTATTATTATTATTATTATTATTATTATTATTANTACAAACATTCATGTAAAGGCTCTGATTATGATGATGATGATGATGATGATGATGATGATGAAGATGATGACGATGACGATGACGATGAGATGATGATGATGATGATGATGATGCCGATGACGGTGACGATGATGACGACGACGACGACGACGATGATGATGATGATGATGATGACGACGACGACGACAATGTCATCAAAGTGACACTCCTCACGGACGATACACTTTCAAATTCTCCAGGAAACTCAAGAATGTTTCATTATTGAAGGCAAACAGTAATATTGATTAACTGTTTTTAATGAATTACCAATATTTCTAATATTGTAAAATGAGTAAACTATATGTCATCATAATTACTTAATAAATGCTGAATAATTAATTAAAACAGCCTCATTGGCTGATGATAATTTCTTGAAAACCTCTCAATTTTAGCTGACAAATGTTTCGAACATCTACATTGTAATTTAAATAATATTTATTTATTTTATTTATTAAACATCAAACTGAATGTTGATAATATATATAACACACATAAATAAATAATGTATTAGTCATAATTACTTGTAACAACAACGAACAGAAGTATCCCGCTTTATTTCGTGGGTTCGTGAGCATGTCTGACCGAAGAAGACTCAACATCAACAAGAACACGCAGCAGGAGCTTCGAAAGTTATTTTTAGGAAATTCTTGGGTCAACATGTCGTGAAAGATGATACGAGGATTGTGTCTCAACTTCTGCCACTTGTACGACTTCGGTTACCGTGGTTACTGCTCCCGTACTTGACAACACTAATGGGACTCTGCTGGCCATTTTAATCAGTTAAACCATACATACATGTTATAACAGACATACACAGTATTAAAACATGCATACTATTAAAACATACACAGTATTGAAACATACACAGTATTAAAACATACACAGTATTGAAACATACACAGTATTGAAACATGCGTAGTATTAAAACATACACGGTATTGCAGACATTAGACAATAATAAAAGGCACTTTAGAATTTGTCGAACCAAATTTCTGTCAGAGGACCTAACTTATCTATAAACCATTAAAAACGTTGCATGGAAATTCATGAAGCAGCTCAAAATAGTTGATGTGGTCGGATGGGGAACTTATTCGGCAGGCAGTCACCACTACCACCACCATCGTCATCGTCATCATCAACATCGTCGACGTCGTCTTCGTCGTCGTCATCATCATCATCACCAGTATTCTGAAGGAGAACACACACACACACACACGGAACGTGCAGCACAACTTCCGTGGCATGTCACAGGCATGCATTTCCAGGCCTCCACCCAACCCAATACATTAACTTGCTAGTTTTATTGGCCCTAATTATCTTTCGGGTTTCATGTGTCGTTGTTATTCTTGTTGTCATGTGTGCATCACAGACACTGAAGTGCGTGTGAGTGAACGAATGAATGGAGGGATGAATGAATTCTTCACGACATTGAAACATCTTTACTTACAGTTGTTCCTCCTGGTCATTGAAATACACACAACCTGAAATGAAGAGAATGAGAGATGAAGAAATGGTTGAGAGGCATGGATTGTGAGAAACGAGCACAAGGATACATGGGCTGATGTAAGACAAGATGGATTGAGTAAGTTGACATGGCAACCTGCCAGTCTAAAAATAACACCTTCGTCACATAACAAGCCATCGAATGTCATAACCAATAGGACGGATGGATGGTAAAAGTGGATGAATTAAACCTGATGATGACAATTAAGTGGATTTCAATTTCACAATCTGATTTTTGTGATCAAAATTGTTTGATCCAGGACTGAGTGGAAGATTATATTATAATAATGATGATGATGATGATGACGACGATGATGGTCATCATGGTAGGTCTGATAACCTTCAATTATCATTCCTATCTTCCATTGTTAGATAAGGGGATTGAAGAAAGAATAATGTCATTAAAACGTTAACCATTCCTAATAACCGGGGATAGTCAGACAGCCAGAGGCAAGTTGGGTCACCATCTTGGGTCGTCTTGCGTTATTGCGAACCACAATGGGATCTCATGGTCAATACTTTTAGGAAAATGATTGCATAAATATCATTCGCGACCAATGAATTGATGCACTGAAGTAACAATGAATGCATGCACGAAATGAGCAAGATGTTCGTATTTTAAGAGAAAATCTAAAAATTCGACACATGCCCACATCGTCACAAGAGCGCAACTCAGTTTCATCGAAAGACCACCTAGGAACAGGGCTGCAACAAATTTTCATTTAAGATGCAAAGTGATACAGGAGCTTCGATAAACGTGACTTCCATTATTGAAGTGATGATGATGACGGTGATGATGACGATAGTGGTTATGATGGTGATTATAGTTGTTAATGATTGTAATGTGGAATGCGAAGGAGGTTGGAGGAAAAAGGATATTGAGCAGTTTCTGCGTGTTGTTGTAGCGTCGTGACTAAATTAATAAAGAAACGGCCACCTTTTCAAAATATTGAACCCCCATTTGTAAATTAATTTTTTACTTTTACTATTTACAAATTCAGTAAATAAATGACTGTGCATAGAGTGCACATCATCTACCATTTGTTACAATAAATCGGATGAGATATTTTAAACCTACTCCTCTAAAAATTAGACATTCGACCACAGCATCAAAGATTATTGTATTATTGACAATTTTTGATCCTAGAATGAAAAAGTTCCACGTTATCTCCCGAAAAGTGAGATGCGATATTTTAAATGCTGAATGACCAAGTGGTTTTAATTAAAAAAAGAATTTAAAAATAAGAAAAAACATTTAATTCTGATTTTTTCACAAGATTTAGGTTCCTAAATAAAACCAGCATTTTTATTTTTAGAAATAGACGGAGAATTTTTTGTTTCCTGTGTTTAGTCTACTTTGTTTATTTATTTTATTTATATGAATTTAAATTATGTTTGGTTGATGTTATCTTCTGTGAAAATTTAAGTGTGGAAAAGATATAACTACTGCATCCTAGAATTGTCGACAACTTTATTATGCATGTTTTAACAAGTAATTTTGAGGCGTTTTTAAATATGTAATCGTTATATTACAACTCCTCTGCTCACTTTTAACTTCCGGTTTTTTACATTAAAAATCGTGATAAACACTTAACTTATAATATATTAAATATAATTATCAAATAGCTATATTTGTTACAAATCTCGTAAGATATTACATGCATTTGCATCTCTAATAGTTGGCTTTTAATCTAATTTTTCTGAATTTTTCGAATGGTTCAATCAGAGCAGATTTCACACTCATCGTCGTCAAATAGCCTAAAAGTTAAAACGTATGGAAAATAATGTTTTGTTTTAATTTAAGCAATATTTTCACTAAGTTTTGTAATAGTAATAGCTTTTTAAATTTTCACGGCAGATAGCCAAATAACGCTGTCATCTATCGTGAATTTTCATGACTGATAACATTTTCGCATATTTTTAAAATGAATAATAATAAAATAAAATAAAACAACTAATTTTAATAATCTACAATGCAAAATTGGAAACTTTATATGCATGTTCGCTTTTCGTCTTTGTTTTGTGAAAATGGTTCTATCGCGATTCTGCTGTTGAACATAAACTGAGTACGAAATAAGCTCTACGAATTGGAATTTTAGTATCCTCTGGGAAATATGCTGTCGAAATTTCGGTTTTTAAATGTCGTACGCACGATAGTGCGTCCTCACGACGTAAAAAGGTTAGTTTTTGCAATATTTCGAAATAGTAGTGATGCAATTACCAACAGTATAAGTGGTCTTGGTTTTTATGTTAAAATATTAAAGCCAAATGATATTCTGCCTAGGATGAAGCCCAATAACATTTGCTTTACTAAAGATTTCTCTTCTAATGGATTTTCTAATCAAAAGACCAATAGCACTCAAAATATCGGATTTAAAAGGGATTTCAAATGCCTTAAAAAACCTTTCCTGTTCACCATATTGGTGAGGTGATTTCTTATTTAATATGTTCTTCTGATTACTATTTTATATTTATTAACTGACAGGTTGCTGGTGTTAGTTACTCAGCAGCAGCAATATGGCAGTATGAAGGTTTGAGAAAAAGAAAGATAATGATACAAAATCCATTTGGACGGAGAACAAACTCACAAAGTCAAAGAGATGCAGTGAGCATATTTCAATATTTTATTTTTTATTGTTGGGTATGTTTTAATGCCTTCATATTGGCCCTTTTAAAATAAGCTAAGAAAATAAAATTTTCAC
This sequence comes from Hirudo medicinalis, assembly GCA_011800805.1. Lineage (NCBI taxonomy): Eukaryota > Metazoa > Annelida > Clitellata > Hirudinida > Hirudinidae > Hirudo > Hirudo medicinalis. The sequence goes on from MPNW01000338.1 coordinate 67,049, forward strand.
TATAAATTGTCAACTTTTTCATCAGATTCAAAGTTTTAAGAAAGTACTTCTTGAAAATATTATTTGCATAAACTTTTGAGTAGAATTGGTAGAATGTTGCATGATTCAATGAAGCATTTAATATTTGTTTACATAGTCATTGAAGAAATGGTTGAAGACCTTAGACCCTCACACAAAAATTGTGGCATCGATAATTGCTGCAAATGTGGCTGTGTTCATGTTGTGGAAAGTACCAGCCCTAAAAGGGATCATGATGACCTTCTTTACGGCCAGCCCGACCGGAGGTGAGAAATTGATGACATTAAAATCTGTATGTACGACCCATTGATGTAAATTACTGTTGATCATATTATTTATTATTGTTATGAGCAATACTAAATTGATCGATATTAAATCATTTCAACATTAGGCCATTTTCAATTTTGATTAAAAATACTAAAATCTTTCTAATTTGTCTTAATCCAGGTGCACCCTGCACATCCCTACTGCTTGCAGCATTCAGCCATGTTGGCTTTATTCACCTATTTGCCAATATGTATGTCCTCAACTCATTCACTCCTGCAATATCTAAGATGTTTGGGCCAGAGCAATTCCTTGCAACTTATGTCACTGCTGGTTAGTCCTTGGTATCATTCGTTTTAAGTTATAATTTCTTCGAGTGCAAATTTATTGTCTGCATGAGATGTTAGAAAAAATTATGAAAATGGGATAAAATTTTCAACTGAAATGTCTTATTTACTTATTATCACATCCTATTCAGCTGTTGTATCTGGATTTGGTAGCTATGTCGTCAAGGTCATCAGAGGCAGCAGGATGCCCTCACTAGGAGCTGTTAGTATTTTGTGAAAATTTGTTCTATTAATATTATCTTTCCTTTCAAAAGCTTTGCTGTCTCAAATAAGTTTCAGGGGCACTTAAAAGTGCTTGCATAGTCAACACATAATTTATGGAATTAGCAATTGCTTAATCTTGAATTTAGTTTTTGGTGAATGACATTTCAGTATAATTGCTTTATACGATTGTTGTGTCACTTATAAAACTGATGACAAATTGATAACAGTCAGGAGCCATAATTGCCTTCCTGGGTATGGTCTGTCACCAGTTTGGCGATGCTCGACTGAGTATTGCTTTCGTGGATTCAATTTACCCTCATTCCTTTTCTGCTCAGCACGTTAGTTTTGTTTTTGTAGAATTTTGTTTGATGTCCCTGTTTTAGTAAAAGATAATAATTGCATGATGACCATGGAAATTAGTTATTATTGACGAAAGGTATCGCGTTGAACTTCGGTTGCATAAACTGGAGTAATGTTAAATGACGTGTTCCAGGCTGTAAAAGGCTTGATCCTCTTTGACACTGTGGGGCTGCTTCTCGGTTGGAGGTTATTCGATCACGCAGCACATCTTGCAGGAATGTTCTTTGGGATGTAAGTATTTTGTTCAAATTTCGTTTTTCTGCCGTTTCTTTATCGACGTTATCGTGTGCTTAACTATCTTGTGGTGTTTCTGCCTTGGTGTTTATATTACATATATTTAGTATATGTTGTGTTGCAGAATTATGTTTACAAAATAGTTTATTACTCTTCTGTGTTATCAGTTGTTGATGACCTCTCATATTGTACGTTATGCTCTTTACTTATGTGTTCACTATTTCTTCTGTGTTATCAGTTGTGTATCGACCTCTCATATTAGTACGTTATGCTGCCTTTACTTAGTGAGTGATTCATCTTATTTCTTCGTGTTATCGT